>CM036756.1:0-219630 GCA_020796225.1 Arion vulgaris
GAATGCGAAAGTAGAAAATATTAAGAAAAGGTTTGGTTCTTTTCATATTTTAGAACAAATAGTATTTCAAATAAGAATTAAATACCAGTCATAAAGTTCACAGTAAATAGTTCAAAAACATTTCCCAGACGCTAGTGACAGATAAATGTGTGGTACCCCTTTAAATCAAACACTTCTTAGACTTTCGCTGCTCATACTTCTGACGGTGGCTAAAAAAGCTACTCTTTGTTTCCAGGTCACAAACGTGAATGTACGCCTATAGCAGTGACAGTAGCAATGTATAACGTGTTAAACTCTTTAGCCCAAAAAAGATAATAACTGAGGGTTTAAGGGTTTTTAAATGTTTGGGGGAAAAGTATATATAGTCCAGCAGCAAGGGGTTAAATGAGTTTCATTGTTTTGGACTCGATACAGACCACCGCTAGAAAAGAACCGGGTGCAGTTAATTGGAGGGAACTATACAAAAAGCGTAAAACAAATTGGTGGCCGGTCAAAATTCATAAATATTTTGGAAAAATTTTTTAAAAACTTAATTGGAGTTTACTCCGTGAAATGGAAACCGGATTGGCATAAACTGTTTAATAATTTTTGTTCAATTTCAGGGCGGAGAGAACTTGCCCCACATTACCCTCTAGCCCCACCCCTCCTTGTCATAACGTATAAACGCCCATGTACAGGATAAAGGACCATTTGACATGTTAAATACGAACTTGAACATATCATCGTTAGTGAAGCATATGATTTGTACCATGTGCTACCAATGTTAGAATGTTTTGTACCATGTGCTACCAATGTTAGAATGTTCTGTACCATGTGCTACCAATGTTAGAATGTTTTGACCATGTACAATGTTAGGATGTACAGGCATGGATACTGAGGCCCGTTACAACATGGTCGTCATCACAAACGTCTACCAGAAAAGAAAAACATAAAGAATAGAATAAATAATGTTGTTCTTCTTCTTCTTCTTCTTTTGCGTCACACTGCTACCAGGTTGTTGCCCAGTGTCGTGGTTTTCTGTTTTTGTCTTGCGTTTTTCTGGTGGCTTGTGTGATTGTTATTTTTTCTCTTTCACAGGATTCTGCTACGCCATCTAACCATCTTTCGTGGTCTTCCTTTGCCTTCCTTTCCCGATGTTCTTTGAGAAGACTCTGTATACTGTGGAGTTTGGATGCATTCTTATTGTGACCAAACCCCTTATCTTTGTTTCTCAATGTAATTCAAGCAAGGTTCTGTCAACTTTCTTTCTTATGCTGATGTTGGTGACTCTGTCTTTTCTTGTGTTGTTGTAATTTTTTAGGCAACGATTTCACTGTAGTTATTTTTGTAACTGCGCTTTGCCCATTGTCCATGTTTGGCTCTGATAACACAAATTAGGTATAAAAATGCTGTTGATCATCTGTTGTTAGCTGATGTGAAATTTTGGTGCTTTAAAATGGGACTAGCTGGTAGGTTACAGCATTTGTTTTTGCACTCTTTTGCAATAATGTTAGTACAGTTGACATATCGTAAGATATTTGACTTCATCAACTGCAAGAAACCGATCATCTTCTTCTCTTTATATTGTCTTCTTAGTTAATAGCTGTTCTATATTCTTTAAGCAATGGAAACTACTGAAAACGTATAAGTGGTGCCTAGAAAATCAACGACTCGTTTACTCAAGTTTACTGTGATTGATGGCTACGTCCTGTCACGATATGCCACGATTTTTTTCTTCATATTCTTATGTATCGGGTTTTATAAATATTTATATATAAGTTAAGGGACCCTTTCATACCTCGTAGTATAGAGTCAATACAGTGTTAGGCCTGTATTTTCATTGAACGTCGGCATACGATGGGTGATGGTCAGCATCACGCCGGCCGCCTTTACTTTCCCAGAGCATGTCTGGTACCCAGTTGAGGCTGGGTCGACCTGAGAGCCGTCGGGTCGGGAAAATTCCACGCGCATTGCGGGAGCTGAACCTGACCACCAACCTGAGAAGCGAGTTCACTAACAATTACGCTACAGCGGCTCTACTATATATATATATAATATACGAGTTAAAACTAAAAGACTTAGAACTTAGAAAAAAGATAAGAGTATAGAATGCGGGTATGGATTTCGAATAAATATATGTGAATACGGGCATGAGTTTAGAATAAAAGTGACGCCCGCCTGCCCAGCGTGTTCGTAGCGCGTTGGAAGACGAGTGACAAGCCCCTGTGAGTGCGTTCAATTCCGGCTGGCAGAAAAGCCACAGGTTCTCCAGATTTACGGTGTTTGTAGCAACGAACCAAGGGTTAAGATGTCCATTGCACTGAGTCGAAGAGCTGAAAGCTCAAATAGCTTCTGGAACGGAAAACAAATAAAAAAATAAAAGTGAGAGTTTGAAAATTGGTTTAAGCGTATTGTGGAGGGTCAGGGAGGGGGATGAGGGTTACACGTAATTTACGTCGTGCCGACCTCTAGACGTACTAAAAATAGAACAGACCATGAACTACTCAGTTCGAGATTACGTCCCATATTTACTCACTAAATATACTTTGTGTGTGAATCGTGTGGAGTTGAATGGGGCACAAAATGGGCAATTCAGTATCTTCGTTATTACGTTTCAATTATGATATTGTAATTAAATTTGACTCATCCGAGTTTCCGCCAATAAAGTTACATAAACAAAAATTCAGAGCTTGGGTCAAGCTGAATGAGCTATATCCATTCCCTGACAATGTCAACACAATTCTAATGTTGTCTAGACAACACACAAGTGTTCATCATGAATGAAAGCACGTCAGTTCTAACGACTGTCAAGTTTTGTACATCATTATCAATATACCTTTGTGAACGATTTCTGTATCATGAACAACTTTTCCCTAGCGACCTTAACTTTAATGAGGTGACAAACATTCTTACAAACGTTTTAGCCGATATTAGCATGTAGACGCCAACTCTATTATCACTCAAGTGTGTTTGTGTGAGAGAGAGGAGTGTGTGTGAGAGAGAAAGAGAGAGAGAGAGAGACATTGAAGAAGTGCTAACTTGCAGTTTCTTTCATGCAATCACCATTAACAATTTCATGAGATGTTCGAGGAAAGCGGTAAATACAACAAAAATTAGACCGTATAAGAATGAAGATATTAGATAAACAGTTGAAAACACCTGTATTAGATTCATTGAAAGACAGAGGAAAGCGGTATATACAACAAAAATGAGACCATATAAGAAATGAAGATATTAGATAAACAGTTGGAACAACACATGTTGTTAGATTCATTAAAAGACAGAGGCTCAAATGGTTTAGTCACTTGGTGAGAATGAATCTAACTACACCGTTGCAAGAGCGTACAACCTGAAAATGGGATCATCAAGAGGAAGGGCAGACCATGAAAAGATGGATCTATGGGTTACATACACATTAAGATTTAAATTATTTTGCAATATGTTGCAATTACTAAATTAGCCAGTATATTGGTTTTAAGTCATCTTAAAAACATTTCCGAGCCAGTGTATCAGCTCAGAAGAGTGAACAGGTTAAACCCCACAACATCACAGCATATCAAGCGGCCGAGCGTGCACTATCTCGAAATGATAAAGCAGATAGGATAGCCAAGAAAGGGTCAACACAAGAACAACCAATCACAGCAACAACTCTCCATACAGCAAAGCAATGACAACAAATAAAGACATTTGGCTGAACAGATGGGCCATGGGAGACACGGGAAGAGAGGTGTACAGTCATATGGCCAGCCCTAACCTTAATGACAACATCAACCACCTTACAGAAGAGATCAGGCACATTTTAGACTCGAACCACACATAACACTTAATAATCACTTGAACAGAATTCAAACAACACACTCCAGAGTGCTAACTGTGTGACACATCATCATGAAACCGTTCACCACCACCTCTTCAAGTGCCATGCACTAGATGACATCAGGAAGATCCTCCTTCCTCCAAGGCCAGATAAATGGAACACATTATACGGAACAAAAGAACAACTTACAAACACATGCAGATACTACTACATAGCATTGGGCCGAAGGGCAAAGCTCAATGCCGCTGGATCATTGAAGAAGAAGAAGAAGACAAAATCAGAGAGATGAGGAAAATAAAGAATTACCATTAGTCTTCCTAGAAAATGTTAACCTCAAACAGAACAGATATATCTTACGGGAACGCAAGAAGAAGAACATATATATCTTAATTTGTAGACATGATTCTGGAAACAGAATAGTTGAGAATGAAGAGTTACTGATAAGGGACATTATTCATGGTTGTTCTATTTCTTTATTTGCTTTGTAGAAACACACGTACAAGATTTTGTGACGTACATTAAGATCATAATCAACCTCATTGGAAGTATTTGTTATTTAATAACTATTTGTACGTTCACAACACGATGTATATATCCTGGTAATGTGTACCACAAACTAGGCTGTAGAGCCTTGTGCAAAGCATATATATATATATATATATATATATATATATATATATATATATATATATATATATATATTATGATTGATTGACCATCATCATTGCACTTCGGTGAGTAACCATGCGTGCTCCGGTCTATTTCTTACACAGGAAGATCTCAGCTGCAGTGTGCTAACTCTGAACACTCGCAGGTCCTGATGTAATTTCGAAGACAGTAAAGATATGCTGTAGGACATTTAAAAAAATTTCTAATGAATTTTGCCCGGGCAGCGATTATTCCAGCATGCTCTTCTCGATTTTGAACAGCCAATGGGTTTTTATGTGTTCAAATTGAACACGGACATACGTTTATCATCCGTCTCCGATAGTACTAGGAACTCGATCTCACCTACACTGAGACTAGGGATTTCTGGAAAAATAACTGATCTCTTCACGTGGGCTAGCTCATATGAATTATAGATTATATATGCTCTATACAGATTCATATCATTCTACATGTTCTGTGCGTGTAGGAAGTGATTCTTCACTTCTGCTGTATTCTTTTCTTGATAAAAGCCCTTTGATCGAAACGTTGCTGTGTAATGTTATTGTTTTTGTATTTTGTAAAACTACAGTACTTTATTTTTACTTGTTTCGCCATTGCAAATCTTTTACTGCAGTCATCCCTTTTATCGATATGAATTATAGATAAAATGTGAAATAGAATAAGACACGCAACAAATAAGTGTTATAAAGTACAACAACAAGCAAAACTATCTTGCTGTGTGATGAGTTATTACGTCTTTGTTATAAGTTTGTTGCAGCCTGTCATAGTTATGATAATCAATATTACATGTGATTGAATCAACTGAGCATTAAATATTTCTTATCTCTGGTTTATTTATTTATATGTTATAAGAACAATGTAATGTCTGGTCAACCACTAGTGACAACTGTTTCAGTTTCAGTTTGGAATATCTTCATTGCACTCCGGACATGTCCATAGGTGCTCCGATCTCCTTCGCAATATTTGCATCAGCGTCCAGCGACTGACCGTACCAGTTCTATTTTGATTGATGAGCCCACTCGTATACCTGTTGTACCGTTTTTTCTTGCCACTATCTTCAACCCTTTCTGGGGACAACTGTTATAAGAAAAAGAAGATGGAGATATGTTGGAAACACGTTAAGGAGAAATGATCAACGAATATCAAAGCAGGCATTGAAGTGGGATGCAAGGGTTCAAGAAAGAGAGGACGACCTAAGGAGACCCTGAAACGAACTCTGCTGAGAGAGGCAAGAAATATCGGTCTCAGTTCCATGGAGGAGATTGAGCGAGTTGCTCATGATAGAGCGGTATGGAGAAATTCTTCAGGCCCTATGTAACGTATAACGGTACGAGAGGAACTATTATTATTATTATTGTTAAGAACAATATATGAAGCAGGAAAACTCTCGCAAATAACAACAGAAATGAGAAGATATAATTGACATATTTTGGGGATTAGAGAGATCAGTTGGGCAGACATTGGAAGAAGTACCATCGTAACAGGTGAACAGATTTTTTTCTGGGTATGAGGATGACCAACAGCACGAAGGAGTAGCAGTCCTAAGAAAAGGTGTGACAAAATGCTTACAAAAAAGGAATTTCATCAGCAGCCGTTTGATTAAGATCAGATTAATGGGTTGGCACACAAACATCAAAACTAGAAATAATCTCACAACTACTGGACCTGACTATTCATGGGGTAAAAACAATGGTCATAAGATTAAATACTAATTCCAGAGATCCAATCATATTGAGAGGTGATATACGTGGATTATGTCCCCTCACTTATCTGGGTTGTCACCAGGTGGCCAGTACCAAATCATAGTGAACTATAAACGTATGGGCCTTTGGACTCGGTAAGAATTATGGAAATCAGACCCCAACTACACCACGTGACCTCGCATTCCAGTATTGGTGTATAGACGAATTCATTTTAAAATCAACACAAATGCTAAATCGAAGTTATATTATGCAACAAGTTAAGTTTAACAATAAGGAATATCAATATAATGAATATTTTCACCAATAAATAACCATAGACTCACAGAATAGAGTAAAATTGCAAAAAAGCTTGCAGTGATCTATCAAATATCTATATTTTCCGGCCCCTTTTCTGATCTAGGTCAGGGAACACCTTGTCAGTTGTCTGGCTTAGTTATCTAGAGTTGGCTGTGACCAAATAGACATGGGTAACCTAACGGAACTTTCTTTGATACCTTATTTACTTCTTCTTCTTTGCGATCGCTCGCTGTGACTTCAGCGTTAGCCATGACGCCTGGTTTGACGCTTCTGTCTGAATTGTGCATGAGGTCTGCTTATACCATTTGACTGGTGTCCTCCGCCATACAGGCAAACCTTCGCCATCTTCATAGGGACTTGAAGATTAGATCCTTCATGTGTGATCTTTTCAGAAAACCTGTAGTCCGAACTACTTACCGTGAAGACAGTGACATTTAGCGAAGTTCGATTTCTCTATCGAATTTCCCGCTCTTTGTGCCTGTAGTGAGGTCGTTCCTTTGCATTGTATGATAAACACCCTTTAATGATCTTTTTAATGCCGACCTTATTTACAAAAATACACCATCAGTTGTGTGCCTTGTTCCGTTGAGTAGCTTAAGCCAGCCCCCCACCCCAGGTGGTAGCTTACAGGCAGACAGGTAGTTTAGATAGATAGGTTGGTAGTATATAGTTGACTGTAGAGTTTGCGCACAATCGCATCTGCTCATTATAAACAGATAGCAACGCTAATACGAGACATTGACGTAGGTTAGAGAAAAGATAGTAGAGACAAGATGGCCGCCTAAGTGAGAACCATGTCACTGTCGATTCTTTTACCCAAAAGCTATTCTCGGTCAGGTGATGTAATCCTTGTATTCAACTCTCATGTATTAAAGACCTTATTGCATCCGTTAGTTCAAGACTAGTTTGTCAACATTTAACGTTGTAAAGTGCATTCATTGTGTGTCAAACAGAATGGACTGGTCTTTAGTTACAATATGATAGCAACATGTAATCAGCCTCAGACTACGGAAACCAGACTACCAAGCTCTAATGTATCCATGGTATAGAACGCCATACCATTGAAAGACCAGTGTCACTGCTGAACTAACCACCACCCTCAGCTCTTAGGCTCCTCAACAAAAGTGTACCCCACCCGACTACCAAGACGTACCTATCCGTACTATCGCGAGGTACCCCAACGAGACCCCTACATACTCACGTTTGCGTTGATTTGCGCAAACTGTATAATTTTCATGTCGTTATAACTTCATCGTTCTATTTCAAACTACGCTATAGAAATTTTAAAATAATTATTCTGTTAAGTGTAAAAATATTTATTCTGTTTTGTCTGTTCACTTTCCACACCAAACGAAACCCACAATTTCTTAATTTCTTATAGATAATAAAAATCAGTCAAATAGGCAAAACTGAAATTGGGACAACAAAATATGGTATTAGTTATTCAACGTATGCTAACGTGCAACAGTTTTTCGAAGTTTTAAGACGGTATTAAAACAGTTGCCAGAACGACATGAAAATTGCAACCCGCGCCGATATATTTCCCGGCCGGTCAACGAGCAATTTATAACGCCCCAGTAGTAAACAATTTTTTCATTTATCGTAGCGGAAAATTTTGGAAAAGCGTATTATTTTCATAAAAACAAACAACATGCTGCAACTTATATCCCGATCGAAGCCGGGTTAATTATCTAGTAAATAATAAATAAGGTAAACTATTTACAAGGGAAAAGGGACAAGAAATGCGATGGACAGAACATTTGAAAGTTCAAACAGACCACTCCCAAATAGTAGCAGAACATCCAGAGCCAACAGGGGGCTATAAATTGACATTGAAACAACCAGGCGAGATGAGATCACTACAGTTTTTAAATAATAAGGCACCAAATAGAAAATTTTAAAATTGGAATTATTAAAATGCTTGACTTCAGCTAATATACATCTAAAAGGGAATAAAAATAATACATGATGCACGGAAATATATGAGTCATTATCAAAAAACCCAGAAGGGTTTAGCAATTATAACAAGTGGCGTGCAATAACCTTCTTCCAAACAAACAAAATTTTACGCAAAATAATCGTACAACGATCTAGTGATGCAGTAGATAAGATATTGAGATATGAACAAGCTGGATTTGTAGAGGACGGAGCTGTATACCCCAAAAGTTTCCCCTTTTAAATTTAAAAACAACACACAATAAAGCAAAATCTATCTCAGCTTCATTGACTTCAAAAGGGCAATTTAAAGAATCCTTTTGCTAAACTTCTAACCATGAAACTGAGCATTATCTGCTGAGACCAACCACTATTCTTCATGTACATTGAGTTTATTTAGAGAAAATGTAAATATAACAGAACAGATATACACAGACAGTTCAGTCATATCGCACAGAAACAAAAAAATCACAGAAAGTATCATTTCTCTATCACTTAATTAACTTGTTCGAACCCGAGACAATTTCATAAACAATAACAGAAATAACTAAGTGTATGTACAATCTACAATCATTTAAATAGCATGCTCAAGTGAGTGCACTGCCCCCCCAACTCATTATTCAAGCTGTATGGCCCTAGTTCTGACAGGAAGTCAATAGTAATTGTTATATAGTTACATCACTTATCATTTATTCTGTACATGTGTTACACCGAGGCTTGATCCTCTCCCTAACATCCACAACCATAACTATGGTAAAATATGTTTATTAAGTCTGGTCACGGCTGTGTCAAATGAAGAGAGGTATTAATGTTTATTTTGAAGACACCGTGTGGTCGTGAAATGAATTAGAAAGTCAATACATCATGTAAAGCACATGGTAGGGTTAGTTAACATTATAAAGTTAGTACATTCTATGAATCAAATAGTTGAGTTAGTCTCAACCGAATGTTGTCGAGTTCGGAATGGGGGCTGTCTACTCAATCCGAGAAAAAAATTATTTTAGCTACAAAATCCAACTAACTATGGATGTTCATGAGCTAGTTGAGGGCATATGCCCAAACTGGAGTTTAAAGGGAGAGAGAGTGAGAACAGTTAGTTTATACATATGGAGAACGGCTCCCGTGTGGTAGACTCGTACTCAATTCACCGTAAGGCCAAGGATTTTTTCTGTTGTGGACATATATGAAAAATTCTAACATGAACAGCTTTGCGGCGACAACACTAGCCATACGGCCAGTATAAGGCTTACCAGTACTCTCTCTCTCTCTCTCTCTCTCTGCTTTTTTAACCCGTATTGGGACATAGGCCCTCAACCAGCTCATTCCAAGTCTTCCTATCTCTATCTAATGCAGCTCCCTCCAGCTCTTCTTTATAATGTTGATCTAGTACTACTCTCCGATGTCTTTTACTTCAGCCCCTTCTCAAATGATCTAACCCATGACCCCCTTTCCTTTCCCCATCAAACCAGGGGCATCATTTTGTTGTTTCAACATTTGATGCAAAATATAAAGATCTCTATTAGAATAAATATCCTTACCAATGTATGTCATGTCTAGACTTGACCAATGTCAATCTCTCTCTAAATATCCGTGCTTTGTTTTATTCATTTTATTGTTTCATTTCTCTTCATTCATTTTTGCACTTTTCCCAACTCGTTTCAATGTCTTCTTCTAAATTATATATATATATATATATATATATTTAAATATATCATACATAATGCTTTCACATTTGTCTCGTGCGCTGTCGAACGGTGACACAGTGGTTATCTCACTGACTTCATAGACAGATCGTCTTTCTTCGGTTCCCAGATGACATGGACTTAATCAACATAAAACAGCTGTCAGGTTGACTCGACCTAGTGAAATGAGTTAACCGAAACTACTGATCAACAAATCAACAGTGTACAGATATTAAGAGCTTCCGAAAAAACAAATAGACAAACACAGGATTCGACACACGTACGAGCGTCCTTACAAACACAACCAGCGAGTCATTCTCGTATTGCTAGGCTAGGCGATGGATGTCGTAAGAACGCTCGTAATGCTAGGCTAGGCGATGGGTGTCGTAAGAAATGAGGGTAAGTGGTTCCGAATCCTATGTTTGTCTATTTGTTTTTCGGAAGCTCTTAATACTTGTACACTGTTTATTTGTTGATCTTATTCGTTGCTTCCGTTTCTTCCTCTGAGGTTCTTGCAAAAAACTTCTTGTTTTCACTGAAACTACTGGTAACTTGTAGGTATCTCCGGCGAAGTGGTTGAGACGTTTGCCTTGTGCTTTGAAGGTTGTGGCTTCGAATCTGAATCCCGTCTTTCAGTTCATATATGCATTTTTTTCTCCAAGATCACTAGGATTGTTGTTTGAGCTACTGAGATCAAGCTTTGTGCAACCCTCACGGTGGGGGAGGGAGCTTGTAATTTGTGCCAAGAGGTACGAAACCATATTGGATAATCTGATACACTCAAGGTCAATCCTCCCCCTTTGTATTCTTTTAACTAGTAACATAGACAGTTGTGATTTTAGCCAAGATATACATATATATTCGTATATATGATTCTAAATGGTTGTGTGTGCTTACATAATAGTATGTATATTTGTCTATCCTCTAGTTTATATTTATATCTGACAGGAAAAATTGTATTGATATATGAGAAATAAAGAAGAGCTTCAGATAACAGCGGAGATCATCATGTTGACTCATTTAGCTGTACAAACATACAGATGAGATCGTAAGAGGAAGAATAATTATGAATGGTGTTAGACATATTTGATGTTAGACATATTTGATGTTAGACATATTTGATGTTAGACATATTTGATGTTAGACATATTTGATGTTGTAGACATATTTGATGTTAGACATACATGATGTTGTTAGACATATTTGATGTTGTAGACATATTTGATGTTAGACATATTTGATGTTAGACATATTTGATGTTAGACATATTTGATGTTGTAGACATATTTGATGTTAGACATATTTGTTGTTAGACATATTTGATGTTGTAGACATATTTGATGTTGTAGACATATTTGATGTTAGACATATTTGATGATAGACATATTTGATGTTAGACATATTTGATGTTGTAGACATATTTGATGTTGTAGACATATTTGATGTTGTAGACATATTTGATGTTAGACATATTTGATGATAGACATATTTGATGTTAGACATATTTGATGTTAGACATATTTGATGTTGTAGACATATTTGATGTTAGACATATTTGATGTTAGACATATTTGATGTTAGACGTATTTGATGTTAGACATATTTGATGTTAAGACATATTTGATCTTAGACATATTTGATGATGTTAGACATATTTGATGTTAGACATACTTGATGTTAGACATATTTGATGTTGTAGACATATTTGATGTTAGACATACATGATGTTGTTAGACATATTTGATGTTAGACATACATGATGTTGTTAGACATATTTGATGTTAGACATACATGATGTTAGACATATTTGATGTTAGACATATTTGATGTTGTAGACATATTTGATGTTGTAGACATATTTGATGTTAGACATATTTGATGATAGACATATTTGATGTTAGACATATTTGATGTTAGACATATTTGATGTTGTAGACATATTTGATGTTAGACATACATGATGTTAGACATATTTGATGTTAGACATATTTGATGTTGTAGACATATTTGATGTTGTAGACATATTTGATGTTAGACATATTTGATGATAGACATATTTGATGTTAGACATATTTGATGTTAGACATATTTGATGTTGTAGACATATTTGATGTTAGACATATTTGATGTTAGACATATTTGATGTTAGACGTATTTGATGTTAGACATATTTGATGTTAAGACATATTTGATCTTAGACATATTTGATGATGTTAGACATATTTGATGTTAGACATACTTGATGTTAGACATATTTGATGTTGTAGACATATTTGATGTTAGACATACATGATGTTGTTAGACATATTTGATGTTAGACATACATGATGTTGTTAGACATATTTGATGTTAGACATACATGATGTTAGACATATTTGATGTTAGACATATTTGATGTTGTAGACATATTTGATGTTGTAGACATATTTGATGTTAGACATATTTGATGATAGACATATTTGATGTTAGACATATTTGATGTTAGACATATTTGATGTTGTAGACATATTTGATGTTAGACATATTTGATGTTAGACATATTTGATGTTAGACGTATTTGATGTTAGACATATTTGATGTTAAGACATATTTGATCTTAGGCATATTTGATGATGTTAGACATATTTGATGTTAGACATATTTGATGTTAGACATATTTGATGTTAAGACATATTTGATCTTAGACATATTTGATGATGTTAGACATATTTGATGTTAGACATACTTGATGTTAGACATATTTGATGTTGTAGACATATTTGATGTTAGACATACATGATGTTGTTAGACATATTTGATGTTAGACATACATGATGTTGTTAGACATATTTGATGTTAGACATATTTGATGTTAGACATATTTGATGTTAGACATACTTGATGTTAGATGTACTTGATGTTAGACATATTTGAAGTTAGACATATTTGATGTTAAACATATTTGATGTTAAACATATTTGATGTTAGATGTACTTGATGTTAGACGTATTTGATGTTAAACATATTTGATGTTAAACATATTTGATGTTAAACATATTTGATGTTAGATGTACTTGATGTTAGACGTATTTGATGTTAAACATATTTGATGTTAAACATATTTGATGTTAGACATATTTGATGTTAGACATATTTGATGTTAAGACATATTTGATGTTAGACATATTTGTTGTTAGACATATTTGATGTTAGACATATTTGATGTTAGACATATTTGATATTAGACATATTTGATGTTAAGACATATTTGATGTTAGACGTATTTGATGTTAAACATATTTAATGTTAGACATATTTGATGTTAGACATATTTGATGTTAGATGTACTTGATGTTAGACATATTTGACGTTAGACATATTTGATGTTAGATGTACTTGATGTTAGACATATTTGACGTTAGACATATTTGATGTTAGACATATTTGATGATGTTAGACATATTTGATGTTAGACATATTTGATGTTGTAGACATATTTGATGTTAGACATATTTGATGTTAGACATATTTGATGTTAGACATATTTGATGTTAAGACATATTTGTTGTTAGACATATTTGACGTTAGACATATTTGATGTTAGACATATTTGATATTAGACATATTTGATGTTAAGACATATTTGATGTTAGACGTATTTGATGTTAAACATATTTGATGTTAGATGTACTTGATGTTAGACATATTTGATGTTAAACATATTTGACGTTAGACACAGATGTAGTCGAGTATAAAAATTAGAAAGTTGTAAAAGCACAGTACTTGATGTTAGAACAAGATGTAAACCAGCCAGAATCAATAAGCATAACACAATTATATTAGCTGATGTCATGACTGGATTGCTGTATAGTTTATTCCGAATTCATATTTACCGGTATTCACAGGTACATATTCATTGAGTTCTCATAAGTTAATGAATAGTTTCAATATAGATAAACCGCTGGATACTAGACTCTGGGATAGCACATATAGTGTTTAGAGATTAGCTATCGGACATTGTTATATCTATAACGCCATAAAGAAACATTGAAAGCGTGTCTAAATTGAATACATTCACACAAAATGGCGTTAATAATGTGTCACAGCTGCGTCCTATACTTCTGCTCACCACAAACACACGTACACACACACAAGTTCGTATGCTAATAACGCGCTAGTTGTTGCTTTGTCGTTTTCCCGGCTTGCTTGCTGCATATTTTGTTATTTATACTTCAAGGTAGAAATAGGAAACGCGGAATCAATTGTTGAAATGGTCTTAACACACGCGTTCGCGCACGTGTGGAAGGTGAGCTTCAATGGTGCGTGGTCGAGAAGGTTTGTTTTGAGGTGCTGAAACCGGCATGTCTAGTTCGTCATAAAATAGTGTTGTAAATAACCAATTTTCATAAATATTGACCGAACATTGAGTTTTCGGAATTGTAATATTTGAAGCTTGACGAAGTATAAATACTCAGAAGTTCAAAAACTTAATTACAGAATACGATGAGAATTATTTCTTGTATATGTGTACGTCAGTGTGAGAAGTAGGCTACTCTATATTATGTAGAACATAACACATAACATATACACGATAATGAAAGCAAAACTTTTGACGAAATGCATTTTCTTGTTGCAATATGTGCATGTGAATTATATACAATTATACAGTCATTATAGAAGAGATTCGAAACTTTTGATACAAAATAATAATAATATAATAATAATAATTTCTCTCGTACCGTTATACGTTACATAGGACCTGCAAGTAATTTCTCAATACCGCTCTATCCTGGGCAACTCGCTCAATCTCCTTCATGGAACTGAGACCGATATTTCTCGTCTCCCTCAGCAAAGTTCGCTTATGGATCTCCTTAGGTCGTCCTCTCTTTCTTAAACCCTTTGCATCCTACTTCATTGCCTGCTTTGATATTCTTGGATCATTTTTTCTCTAGATGTGTCCAACATATCTCCATCTTTTCCTTATTATAACAGTTGTTACTACGCCTGAGTGTTACCGGGCTCAAATTTGGGGTGTAAAGAATAGAACCACTGTTACCTGCCATGCCTGTCGTAAGAGGCGACTAAGAAGGTTTGGCTGAAATCGGATGCATGTGTCCTAAATGTGAAGTCTATGCGTTTAGGGGCCTACCAAACCAATGTGCAACGTATACACGTTCTTGGCAAAGATCAAACATATCACAAAGAGTGATTAAAATTGGCCGTAAAGAACGAACGCAAAGTAGTAGGAAGTAGTAGTAGTTGTTACTAGTGGTTGACAAGACATTTCTCTGATTTCATCACTTCTCTGAATTCGTTCCATTTTATGTTCATTATTTTTCGCAGACATTTGTTTTCGAATGCATTCAACTTGCTTTCTATAACTTAGTCATTTTCAAACTCTCGCTGGCATTGAAACAAATGCTACGAAACATTCTTAGAAAATCTTGAACAAAGAGGAGTGCGCCAGACTATCCCACAAGCTGGTTGGATAATCATAGCTGATTGCTAGCGTCAGAGTCAACGTAAGAACAAATCTGACCAAGACTTCAATCCTCGTTCTATGATGTACCCCGGCAATAGACGACTACCAAGGAGTCTGGCAACTTTTGTGAAGATCGAAAAGGGAGAAGCTGTCCCTGCACCAAAAAAAATGCTATGCTGAGTGATGTGTCGGACCGAAATGTGAAGATACTACAGCTCCCGCTGAAATCTGTGCCTCGACACATTCCGTTCACTAGAATGCATCCTGCTATAACCATCCGAAGTAGAAGAACGAGCGAGGAAGAAGAAGAACAAAGAATCGGAGAAATATAGATAACATACAAGACCTAACCATCGAGAAATATTAGCTCATAAACAATATCATGTTTGATAAACTGAAAAATGTTAGTCACAATAAACCACTTTCAGTTGTTTGTTTTCCACACAACCGATGCCTGTTTTACCCCTGCAATATTTTCTCATCACCCATTTAATGACCACTCTGAACATAAGCGAAAATAAAATACAACCCTGTTCTACTTTCCATAAACCAATCACATTGGTTATCGTCAGTGCGACTATACACTGTTAACTATCATAGAAGTGGTTTAGAGAACAGTAATTGGGAGGAAAAGGTGGGGGTGTTCCTGAAAGACACGGAAAAGGAATTACCAAGGTGACAGTGGAAACAATACATTATGAACATCTTAAATACAGAGAAGAATGGAGAACTGTCTAGAGATAAACACATGTGATGTGCTTCGGTGAAAGCAAAGTTATACAATGAACATGCAACATGAACAGAATGGGAGAAGTTAGTTGAAAACCAAATTGAAAATGTTGAAACTAAACGGGCAAGCAGAACGTTATCACCGTGAAAGCAAAGAATACATTACTTTCTTTCTTTTCTTCCATTATGTTTGCCTCACAGCGTCAGGTCAAGAAGAGATTTCTAAAACGGGCCCTTGTGTGCGCTTAGTAGATAGTGTCTTTCGTCGCCTCTGTTATCTCTGAGGTCCATCTTTTGCGCGGCCGGCCTTTTGCTTTGTACCCATTGTATCGGAGCAGCATTGCTCTTTGATGTGCACTGTATGATGGTAATCTGCTTATGTGGCCAAAACATTTAATTTGTTGTTTCTTAATGAAGTTCAGTACTGATGTTGTACCCACTTTTTCCTGATGTCTTCATTTCTCAACCGGTCTCTTCTTGTTACACCCAGCATTATGCGTAGACATTTCATCTCTGTTGTGACTAGTTTTCTTCTATCATTTGTTGTCAGTGTCCAGGTTTGGCACTGGTAGCATAATGTGGGGAGAAAGATTGTGTTAAACATTTCTCTCTTGTGTTCATACACAAAAATACGAATACATTACGAGATAGACAAACTGGCATCTCCCAGACTAGAAATAAGATCAGAAATAAAACATGTCTTGCTTTGAATATAAATAACAATGAACTTTTAATACGGAAACGGAACACGTCTGATTCGAGTCAGCAAATAAATAGCTAACTGACAAATTACAGAACAATGGTAGTGCCAAGTGACAAATATACAGGCTAGAAAATATAAAATGGCACACTACTACCTGGAAAATTGTTGATTCGTTTAAAAAAAAATTATAACTGGGTGTCGCTGGCAATGAAAAAGACGACAGGCTGGCTGGCTCTGCCACAATATCAGGATATAATAATGGTTACAGCTGCGTCCTATACTTCTGCTCACCACACACACACGTACATTTTTATCGTGATATTTTGTCGTGATTGATGTTTCCTTCGACAAGAATTGCAATTCAAGCGATGAACAGTTTTGTGTTGCTACATTAGCGACGGCCATATGCATTTTGTGCGGTGCAGGTTTCTTTTTGTGGCGGTACGCGACTGTTTCATTCTGGAATTAGTTCACACAGGAAACATTTCACAGTTGTTAGCATTTCGTGTGTTTTTCATTGGCACAGGAACGGAGCAATTATGGGGGACCCGTTGCAGTGAAGTTGGAACCGTACTTATGAACTATGAACTATCAGGATATAATGATGTCGATAGAATCAGATACAAGAACAAGAGGGCGCACAAGAAGAAAACGGTTTGACAACATTAAACATTTCTTACAACCGCGGAATGAATATAAGCAGCTCATTCATCGATCGCTAGACCATCGATTATCCTCCTCGCCCCCCTCCTCAAGGACGCTTGACGGCATAAGTGGAAGATAGATAAATAGACATATACATCCCACACCTTTGTTTAACAGCGATGAGTGGACAACCAATTCCAACATCCACCTTGGGAAAGACAATAGACATAGAGGTAGACTTAACATCCACCTTGGGAAAGACAATAGACATAGAGGTAGACTTAACATCCACCTTGGGAAAGACAATAGACATAGAGGTAGACTTAACATCCACCTTGGGAAAGACAATAGACATAGAGGTAGACTTAACATCCACCTTGGGAAAGACAATAGACATAGAGGTAGACTTAACATCCACCTTGGGAAAGACAATAGACATAGAGGTAGACTTAACATCCACCTTGGGAAAGACAATGACATGAGGTAGACTTAACACTAATTATCATCAAAGCCCGTTACATGCTAATAATAGCCAACAATCATAAACAATATTTATTGCAAAATTAATTAATAGTTATACATACTTTGTGTTGTATTCATCTGGTACCGTTATACGTTACATAGGGCATGCAAGCAATTTCTCAATTACACTCTATCCTGGGCAACTCGTCCAAGTTCTGGCTTCTCTAATGGGTTCTTTCCTTCTTGAACCTCCTCCTCCTCTTCGATCGTTCTAGGTCTGTTTTAATCATTCTCATTGTGATATATAAACAGCCACACATCAGAACGTGATGTACGTGCACCAGCCTTCAGCACCTATTGGAGCCCAGTTGCTTATCCTTCGGTGGGGTGTTCGTTTTCAGCCAGCTTTTGATTTACTAGGGTGAGCTTTCCTAGGTACGATCAGCTTTGCCGTATTTTGGGCTTTGTGATCTACGCCGGGACAGTGAGTTACGCTGTTTATGCCCGTTCTGACTGAGAAATATTTCTCGGGGCTTGTAAGCTTATCCTCGGACGGCGTCTTACTCGTATAAGACACCGTGTAAAGTATTGGCCTTCGCCAATGTTCAGACCCGAACTTCCTGTCTGGTCCGTACATTGTCGGCCTTGCTTTACCGTACATTTTGAGTTTGATCCGGAGAAGGAACATTCTCAGCCTTTTCTAGACGCGCATTGGTACTTGGCAATTTGCAATTAACCTCAGAAGCTCTGGCATGGGGCCGAGTACAAACAATGTAGAGGGTCGTTTCAGTCGGCGCTATCAGCGTAACTGTGGATTTTCGCTCGCCGCCATCACCCGCCCCAGTTATTCCGGGGATGTTAGTTACGACTGCAATCGAACATTGCCCGGTTGCCCCATGGCTGGCAGTCCCGTTAGGCATCACCAACCTCAGTTCTTCCGGGGATGTTAATTTTTATCGCACAGTACCTTGCACGGTTTTCCCAGGGCGGGTAGTTTCGTTATGCACTAAACGCAACTTGTTCTTTGCGCTCGGCAAACCTTGCCCAGTACATGTATCTGCACCAGGCTACCAATGCGGGTCAGCTGCAATCTTCTCTCGCACCAACACGATGGTAGACTTTTATTCGTTACGGTCCTGTCTTATTTATTCTTGCCGACGGGCTGGCAATGTTTGCCCCTCCTCAGGGCTTCGAGCTTCCCCTACGTGGGCATACGTTTGGTCACTGGATGCGCCTCTCATCCATGTCTGAGACGTTTCGTTGCTGTTTCTTTGCGTTCAGGGACTTGGGCAATATCTTGTTGGACATCGGTCAGGAGATTTGTGCATGTTCTTTGTATGTATCTTTATCGTGTTTCCGCACTTGCACTGCTACCCCTACCAGTAGTTTTCTCTCCCCGATCCCTGCCCTCTTAGCCAGACCAGAACCATAGTCTGTTTCCAGGGTCACCGCGTGGAGGTTAGGGCAGGGTCTTGGCTTGCGCCCCTCGCTAACCCTGGCTCATGTTACCACTATGACCTCATGAGCCTTTTTGACCCCTTTCTTGAACCATTTGCCTCCCACTTCAATGTCTGCTTTGCGATTCTTTGATAATTTATTCACAGAGTATGCTCAACTTATCTCCATTACCTCCTTTTTTTATAACAGTTGTTACTAGTGGTTGACCAGACATGTCTCTGTTTTCATCTTCTCTCCTGAATTGATCACATTCGTTCATTCGTTTTTGCTGAGATATGATTCCTTCCTTCCTTTGCGTTCCCGGCCTAGCCTGATGGACCAACTTCTATCATGAATTTTACTGTTGTTTTTAGGGACTCCGCTCCTCCGTACAGCTTTTCGCGAAGCTCTGTGTTTTAGCCAGTACTCTTTTCGTATACCTGCTAAACGTTGACAGTCTTGCAAGACGTGTTCTGCCGTCATGTCTGCCATATTGCATTGGCACAGGCTAGTTGTGCCAATTTTAAATTTATGGAACATGTGGGCTCTGAGCTTGTTGTGGCCGGTACGGAGGCGAAATATGGCAACTTGTTCACTGCAAGAGAGACCATAGTATCCGTCACTGTCTGTGTACTGCGGGTGGTCTTTTGCCCATTTGCTTCGATAGTGTGAACCGATGGTTGTTTTGACTTCCTCATAGCTGATCTCGAGATCAGTCTGGGGTAGTCGGCCGCCCTCTTTGGCTAGCTTGTCGGCCGCTTCGTTTCCCCTAATGTTGCAGTGTGACGGTATCCACTGGATGACAGTGCGTTTGAGTGAACTCGTTAGTTCAGCGAGGACGTTTTGAGCTCATTCATCTCCAGTTTTGCCGACGCATTTGAGTGCCGTGATGACCGATAGAGCATCGGTGAATATCACGACCTTGTTGCGTGTAGTTTTTCTTCTCTCCAAGATCATTTCGGCCGTCTATTTGATTGCCTCTGCCTCTGCTCGGTAGTTATTCAGTATTTGCCAGTTGCAATCGCTTTCTTGACCGTGACTTTCTTTGAGATTTTAAGCACTATTCCTCCTCCGCCATCGCTTATTGCGTTATTTGCCGATCCTTCCGTGTAGACGTGCGTCCACTCATTTTCAGGGTACTCTGATTCTATGTGTTCTTCTGCTGCAGTTTTTCTGTCGAGGTTTGTTTGATCCCTTTTGCCCAGTATGCCTGGGATTGTTTCCCCTTTAGTTCTGGCATTTTTGTTTTCCATGGCGGACACTTGTCAATTGTCGGGATTGGTTTGGCTGTGCATTTGGACAGGACTGGATGGTCTGTGGTCAGTGCGTTAGAGATTCTAACGAAGTTAGATCTCTGTATTCTCCACTTTCCGGATTCATACATTCTTTCATGCATTGGGTGAGATTTGAGCCGTTTGAGTTTTCCGCAAGTACTACTACTTTCTTGTCCCTTCGGTCAGTCATTGGTTGGATGCCTGGGATGGTCTCCATCGCCTTGATGGGCGTGGACTTTATGGCTCTAGTGATAATGCGTAGGGCCCGGTTTTGACTGCTGCTCACTTTTGCGAATTGCTTGTTCGATGCATTGCTCCACGCTGCCATACCGTACTCTAGGACCGGTCGCACTCTACCAGAGTAAAGTGTCTTGAGAATTCTGGTGTTTGCTCCCCATGTGGAACCTGCGAGTTTACGCATCATTGTTAGCCTATGTCTCGCTTTTGCCGTAGCATTCTCGATCTGGGTGCACCAAGTCAGCTTTCTGTCGAGTGTGACCCCTAGGTACGTTGGGGTTTATTTTCTGGAAGGTTCTGCCCATTGACTTTAAGCGTTATCTTGTAATCCTTGTTATTCTGGGAGAACACAGTGTAAGTGGTCTTTGAAGGATTTATTTTCATATTCCACTTTGCTGACCACACTTCAAGGTTATGTCGATTTTCTGCTGTGGGCATTGACTCTTCTCTCGCCCATATTGCCAAGTCGTCGGCATACATGGCAGAGTGAACTCGTTCTGGGAGGCATGTCGCAATGTCATTGACGAAGACTAGAAAGAGAGTCGGTGAGAGCACTCCCCCTTTGGGGACTCCTTGCTCCAGTGTGGCCTTCACACTTTTGTACCCCTGAACCTGAACTCTTGCTGTTCTGTTCTCTAGGTATCTATCGAGCCAATTGTACATTCTTCCCTTTACGCCGAGGGTGAGCAGTTTTAACCTTAATCCTTCTTTCCAGACTGTGTCAAATGCCTTCTCCATATCTACCAAGACCGCCAGTGTCTGTTTCTTTTCTTGGAAACCGTCCTCGATTCCCTGGACAATGTAGGTTACTTGATCCTCTGTGGATCTGTATCTCCGAAAACCGCCTTGTTGTGCCATAAACAGCCCTTTGCTTTCCAAGTGCCAGGATAAGCGTTTGTTCACCATGCGCTCCATAAGTTTGCCCGTGCAGCTTGGAGGCTTATTGGTCTGTAACTCGCTGGGTCGAGTTTATTTTTGCCTGGTTTTAGGATGGGTACCATGATTGCTTCTTTCCATTCTTGCGGTACTATGCCTGTTCTCCACGACATGTTGAGAACGGACAGTAGAAACGACCTTTGCTCTGTTTCCCAGTTTTAAGCATCTCATTGGTGATCCCATCTTTTCCGGGCGACTTTCTGGGTTTCAGGTCCTTAAAGCCTCTTCCAGCTCGTTACTGGTGAATGTGTCCGTTAGGTGACTATCTGCTTTTCTTGGCTCGCCTTGGAGAGCCGAGCTTTCTCTTGGTGGCATCAACTTTTTCCTTTGCTATGCTTACTCTGCTGACTTCGGCATATTGTTGCATCAGGATGTTTGCTGCTTCCCTACCCGAAGCCATCTTCTTGTCTTGTTCGAGGACTATAGGTGGTCTGCTGGTGTTTTTATCGCTCAGCGCTTTGGCCAGCTTCCACAGTTTTTGGCCGTCCCTATCGAGGTTCAGGGATTCGGTTGTTTTGACCCAACTCTGTCTCGCCGCTCGTTTGACCTCTCTTCTGTATTTTGCTGCTGCCGCCTTGTAGACAGTATTTGTCTCCACTGACTGTGCCTGCTCTGCCTCCCTCCTTGTCTTCTCAAGGTCTTTTTCAAGCTTCTGAACCTCTGCTGTCCAGTATGGCTTGTAATCCTTTCGTGCGCCTCTGGGGATGGTTTCCCGTGCCGCTTTCAGGATTGCTTCTGACAGTTCCCTTGCCACGATTCGCACGTTTTCTTTCATGCATGTTGATTCGTTCAACATTTGCATCAGTCAGTGCTCCATACTGTTTCCATTTGGCTCTCTTATAGTTCCACCGTGGCAACCACATTTTGGGCTCAGGTACGAAATTGAGGTCTACTTGCAATTTGACTGGTCTATGGTCACTATCCCCCAGTTGGTGGGTAACCGTACGGACTACTTTGGTGGATATATCGCTTGTTGCAAAGGCCAAATCAGGGGTACTCGTTGTATGCCACGTTCTCGAGTAGAAAGTTGGTGGATCGTCTGGAGCGTTGATGAGGAACAGATTGTTCTCGATCTCCCAGTCTTCCACCTCTACTCCTCTACTGTTTGTTTCAGAGTCCCCATCTCTCGAGCGGCTGTTGAAATCACCGACCACAATACATGAGTTCTCACTGATATTCATTGTTTCTAGTGACAGCGGCGTGTAACTTGGACAGTAAAGATTGTACAGAATGATCGTGTGTCTTTGCGTAATTTGAACACCTATGATCTCAACTGCTCCCGGGTTTCCTTTTTTCCTTCCATCTGCTTGGTTGGAATGCCATTTCTGACTAGGGTGAGGACTCCACCCTTGTGTCCTTCTCTGTCTGTTCTGAAGGTCTGGTAACCTTTGATCTCGAACTTATGTCTGGGATTTAGGTGCGTTTCTTGTATGCACGCAACGTCTATATCGTCTTCTGCAAGTCTTATTGCGAGTGCTTGCTTCTTGTGGTGGATACCTTCCGCATTTCATTGGGTGATATTTAATTTCTTATGGTCAATACTCGACCGTATCGAACCAGTAGCTTAACCCGGTTACCTCGTTCGCTGCTGTGCCGAGTTGGAGGGCGGGGACCGTCGGTAGCATAAAGCGGGCCCTTCGAGGCATGGGGCCCGGTACTCGTCCTGCCCGGCGGGACTTCTCAGGCGTAGCACCATATCGATTTTCATTATTAATAAACATATTCATGATAAAATTTAGTCCATACAGCGTCAGCATGGGTAGCTACGTTACACTTTCAGTGCCGTTTTGAGCTCTGGTGCTTATCTTTCGGACGTGTATCCGTTTTCAACCAGCGTTTGTACGGTTCGCTCTCCGTTAGCCTTCGACTGTCCCCAGCCAAAACTCACAAGCAGTGAGTTGCCATTTTCTTTCAGGGCTGCTACCCTTAGATGACCTGCCCTCCCTGGCTTATGAGCGCCATCTTCCCAACGAACCGGTCGTTTTACTGAACACATTGGTTCGTCACTCGTTCAGGTTTGTTTACGGTTTGCTCCGCTGCCTTTGGTTGTACCCAACCATGACACCACAAGGCAGCGGCAGTTCCCTGCGAGAGAACAGAGCTATGTTTCATGGGACGCTTTCGTAAGACGTTTTGTTTGCGGTCTTTGGTCAGGAAATGTGTGTGTATTTTCAGGGACTTCCAGTCTTCTGCATTGCAGTGACCACTATTTTGTGCGCGGACTCACGTACTCTACTGTTTCGTACTTTTGGAGCTCAAGCGTATTTTTGCGGTCTTTGGCCAGGAAATGTGTGTATTTTCAGGGATTTCCAGTCTCTACGTTGCAGTGACCACGATTTTGTTTGCGAGGCGTTCGTACTCTGCTATCTCACAGTTCTTTCTGAGTATGGACATACATTTTGCGGACTTCGACCAGGAAATGTGTGTTATTTTCAGGGATTTCCTTTTATGCGTTGCGTCTATAAGCTCACACTATCACCACTGATAACTTCGCACGCTGCTGTTTCGTGCCTATTTCGGAGGACAATCGGCCAGGAGATGTGTGAATTCTCCAGGGATTTTCGGCCCTGCTTTGCTTTCACGGTCTTCCCGATCCCGCCCCCTTTAGCCCGACCGGAACCTAAGTCTTTTCCAGGGTCACCGCGTGGTGATTTAGAGGCAGGGTCTTGGTTAGCGCGCCCCTTCGCTAACCCTGGCTCATTTTCCGCCGTGAAACGTGAGCCTTTGACCCTGGATCGTGTCATCTATTGAACCTCGACTGATTTAATGAGCCATTCGCGGTTTCACCGTGAGACAGTGTGAACTTAGACATGCATGGCTTAATCTTTGAGACAAGCATATGACTACTGGCAGGATCAACCAGATAGCTGTCATGGACGAGACCGGACCGACAATGCTCGGGGTAGGAGACAGCGCTCTGTGCAGAGCGGATCCCGACGTCCCCGGCGAAAATGCGAATTGAAGCGAAACGACCGAGCGCTCGCTTCCCACAGTTTTGCCGGCAAGACTTGCGCCTCGCCAAGCAAAGAACGACACCATGTTACTACCTGCGGACCCACAAGCTCGTTGCGAGAGCCGGGCCTTTTAACGAGACCACCGTCGAGCGTTTAAAATTTTAGACTGACTGCATCACACCCCGACCGAGAAACTCCGATATACGGAAAACACACCACCAATAAGACCGCGCGCGAGCGAGCGAGCGAGTCTTAATAACAGACGCTACCTTGTCCCTTATTCGCTGGGAGCCTCGTTCGCGTGAAAAAGCGAGGAGGCACGCGCAGCCGTTATAGACTATGCACGCAATTGGTTATCGACACTGGGGAACCGCGTTCGCTGACTGGCTCGCCCGTCCATAATTCATATGCATTCAAACTACTTACTATATCTTTTGTTATTTTCCAACTCTTGCTGGCATATGCATATGTTAGGATTGAGCTAAGATCTTCTTCTTCTTCTTCTGCGTTCTCACTAGATTGGGATTTCGGATTCTCTAACAAAGGCAGCCGTCTGCCTCAGATCATCAGCCACGCCATACAGTTTGTCTTGGACGCTGGTGTAAGTGGCCACCTCTTTCTTCTGAGGTCTGCATACTGAGGGAGCTAAGATCAAAGTGTAGTATCTGTATCGCTTGATATCTGTCACGTGGCTCATTATATGGGTTTACAAAGTTATCAGCTTGTGTTACGGAACTAGTGCCCATTTGATCGAAGCCAGAGGTCGGAAGCCTTCATTAAGCCACATGGCTACCCTTGTACAAAACTAGGAGTGCCATCGATCGAAGGATTGATGGGCTTGATAGTTTATAAACGTTTTCACGTTCCGTTGTACGGGTCCACCTGGTATGGCACATCTGGGACGAGGCCCCATTTAAAAAATAAAAAAAAATGAGACAACATTGGAGTTGACAATTCGAAATTTAGCTTTAAAACTGCAAAGCTTTGAGTTCCATATTTTATTGATAATAGTTCATCATCATCATTAAATAGCTTATCCTGAGCAGAGCAATGCTACCCTAACAATCTTTCGGAACTTCTCTCCCTCATAGGCCAGATATCCCACCTCTGCAGCCACCATGCTCAAATCATGTTACATCCTGAATCCATCTTCTCCGTGGTCGTCTTCTTTGTTTCTTTGCCAGGATGTCTCCTTCCATAATGGTCTTCTCCAACCATTCGTGTCTTTTTATATGTCCAAAATACTTCACGTTTCTTATTCTTATCTGCAGCATCGCCATTTACAAAAAAACATTGAGCTTATTCTGGATATGATATATCTATTTAATTGCTTTTTCCGATGGGCATGCTATTAGTATTCTAATCTTTGTTTTTATCAGTTCAATTCCACTATGTTTTTAGTTGCTTAATTTTTTTGTAAAGCTATATTTGTTATTTTAATTTCCTTCATCCCACTTTCATCTCGTGTAAGCAGTGAACCGAGATATTTAAAACTGTTCACATTTTCTATTTTTTTTTTTCCTTCATTAAATAGTTTAGTTACAAATATTTAAAGATAGATAAAACGAACATAACTACTTGCTCTTATATTTTGGTGGTCTGGCTGCAAAACTTATGCAAACGCTAAAAAAAACCCAGTAATTTAGTCCACGCCAATATTATTTTATAATAAATAAAGGATAGATTCGGTGGCGAAGAGTCGAGCGCCACTCTCAAAGTGTGATGGCTTTCAAATTATTAGAACAAAGTCCATGTATTATACGTAACGTTGTTTATTTTTTAAAATCATTGTCTAATCTAGGTTATAGAACGAGAAAAGCGACAGAGTTAAGGTAATAATGCAATGGCGATAGCTAATATGAAAACTATTCAAAGGTGTTTTCTACAATCACAACAATGGATCAAATTGTTTTCAGGAAAAAATAGCAGACGAAGTGTCAGTGTGTCCACAGAAAAGGTAGGGCACATTAAAAAGCAATTAAAGATATCATGTATGAATTGAATGTATATTGTATAACTAGTAGAACAAGTTGTATATTATAAAGTTGGAAAAACCTATTTTTTTTAAAATCCAATTTGTAATTAATCTGATCTTAGATACACATTTATTAAAATATATATCTCAATGTGGCAAAAAAAAAAATAATGACAACTGATAATATTAGCATTAACTTAACAGATCATGATTATCAGTGAAAGGGGATATTTTTATCAATGGAGAAAAAAAAACGTGAACAGTTTTGAATGAATATCTCGGTTAACAACTAAACAAGAGATGAAATGGAATGAGGAAATTAAAGTAGAACAAACAATGGTCTTAAAACAATTCAACAGCTAAAAACAGTTAGTATGAAATGGAACAGTGAGTGAAAACAAAGCTACGAAGAGCATGCATGGTATTCTCAGTGGAAATATATAATGGGGTGTAAGCATTTAACATGACAGTGGTGGAAAAACATATATTTGATTTAGAGTACAAGTGTTACAGAAGAATTCTCTGTATCCAATGGACAGAGAAGAGAACAAATAGATCAATCTAAAAAGAATTCAAAATCAAATAAAACTGACTGATACTGATGCTACAAATAAGAAAATTGAAGTATTTTGACATATAAAAGACACAAAGGGTTGGAGATGAACATTATATGGAGAGGATGTATTCAGGATTTAACTGATGATTTGATCATGGCGGAACATCTAGCCTACGAGTGAGAGAATTCAAGGACTGTTAGGTGTTAAAATTATGTGCAGAGGTTTTGTCACCTGTTACGATCTTAGCCAACAAGCTCTCTTCATTATCATTGAAACACCCCAACAATTCTGTAGAATTCCTTTGCATTTGGTGGTCATTTGTGAGACTTTGAGGAACCCATCTTTCGCAAAGCTAAGAAAATCTGAGACTTTTTAAAACTGCATTTGCATTCCCATTGCTGACTGACAGCTGTAAGTTCAATTGTTGAGTAGTAATTTGCCTATCATTAAGACTAATGCCCTCAGCGCATTTCACCATTTCTGAGTTGGTGCCGGTGGCAGGATGCCCACAGGACATCAGATTATACAGATCAACATCATGCTAGTCACTTTTACTTCCCAGTGTCCCGCTGGTACCTAATTGAAGCTGGGTTGACCTAGAGCTATTGCTGTCACAAAGATTCACACTTAAATCCCATATGAAGCTGGGTAGTAAAGCTAGTTATTTTATAATAATACAGACTTTCATCTTTTTTCTAATCCTGTTTTGCCTCACAGCCAGGATAAAAGAGATTTCTAGAACATGCTTTTGTGTATGCTTCATAAATAGAGGCTGAAAGTCACAATTTGTATAGCAATATTAAAGTTTTGAAATTCACTTTTTACTTTAATGTTATAAAGAAATGATGGACACAATATAATAGATTGTAGCAGCTAGTTTTGTTAAAAAAATCCCTTATATTAGTTGTAATGTAAATTGTAAGCAAATTTCAATTGATCCATGGTTTTCTCAATGAGTGGATTTCCATATACTAAAAAGTATTGAACTACATAACCTGCTACCCTGCAGGTCAGCTGGGGACAGCCAAAGACTGATTGAGAGCGAACCCAGTATACGCTGGCTGAAACCAGACACGTCGCCGAAGGATAAGCACCAGAGCTCCAAATGCCGCTGGATGATGTGACGTAAAAAAACGTTCTTGACAAAGGCTGTTTATATATCACAATAAAAATGATCAAAATGGCCAAAAGAATGATCGACAGAGAGAGAGAGAGAGAGAGAGAGAGCGAGAGAGAACTACATAAAACATTGACCTGATAGCCGTGATAGGTCTTAAACATCTCGATATACAATGGCAATTATTAACAGACATAGTAAGTACTTTTATATTTCTTAACATCTCGATATACAATGGCAATTATTAACAGACATAGTAAGTACTTTTATATTTCTTAACATCTCGATATACAATGGCAATTATTAACAGACATAGTAAGTACTTTTATATTTCTTAACATCTCGATATACAATGGCAATTATTAACAGACATAGTAAGTACTTTTATATTTCTTAACATCTCGATATACAATGGCAATTATTAACAGACATAGTAAGTACTTTATATTCTTAACATCTCGATATACAATGGCAATTATTAACAGACATATAAGTACTTTTATATTTCTTAACATCTCGAATACAATGCATTATTAACAGACATAGTAAGTACTTTTATATTTCTTAACATCTCGATATACAATGGCAATTATTAACAGACATAGTAAGTACTTTTATATTCTTAACATCTCGATATACAATGCATTATTAACAGACATAGTAAGTACTTTTATATTTCTTAACATCTCGATATACAATGGCAATTATTAACAGACATAGTAAGTACTTTTATATTTCTTAACATCTCGATATACAATGGCAATTATTAACAGACATAGTAAGTACTTTTATATTTCTTAACATCTCGATATACAATGGCAATTATTAACAGACATAGTAGTACTTTTATATTTTATTGTGGAAAAGTAGATATTTTATTTTGTTGATATTGTTGATCTCGAAATATACTATTGCAAAACAGAGATGTATAAATTCACTTATGTTTTATAATATTCACTTAATTACATGTAGACTATTCTTCAAATTACAGTCCCAGGAAAGGGTTGCCCATAATGCAACACATTCAGATGCACCCTTGAAGGGTATTAAAGTCCTTGATCTGTCCAGGTAACAGTGATTTGAACCAACTATTTTATATAATTTCTTTTGGAGGATATATAATGAGCTTTTGTGCTTTATCTAGTCGCCTGTAAACTGATGTTGGTCTTGATGTTGTCACTCCATCTTTTACATGGTATTCCAATAATTTCTTGTAAGTTTATAATAATGCACTGACTGGGATATTTTAATTAACTAACAGCAGCAAAACAAAAGATATAAATGAGCTCAGACTAAGTTGTGTTTTGATTATATCCCTTAATTTTTGTATCATATCAAACAGTTCTGTGTGTCCTCTTCTTCTTTATTTCTTTTGTCTTTACACTGTTACCGGATTATTCCCAGGTTGCGGTTTTTCTGTTTTTGTCTCTGCTCTAGTGGCTCTGTTGATAGTTATTTTTGCTTTTTGACAGATTCTGCAATGTCATCTATCTATCTTTTTGCCTCACATTCTTTCCTGATATTCTGTGTATTGTCTATGCAAGATTAACTCTTTCCACGCTTTAAGCGCTCACTGCGCCACGCGAAGTCCGTTGCTACGCTTTAAGCTGCACACTGCGCCACGGGAAGTCCGTTGCACGCTTAAGCCGCACACTCGCCATAGAGTTGCTTCCCTTATAAGAAGTCTTTCTAGTTTTACTTCTACTATTTTACTTAAAGTACTTTTTAACCTTGTTATTTTATTGGGTTGTCCAGTTTTCTTCAATTTAGTATATAATAATATATATATGTTTATTATGGGATCGTAATTAAAATTTTTTTTTACTTCCCTTGAATTAACTGCTTAAAAATTGAGGAAATTAATGGGCGTGGAAAGAGTTAATATGAAGAATGAAAGACTATTTACTTGCTGTTAAATCTCAGTTTTTAAATTGAACAGAAACTAAAAGTAATCATTTTGACACACAAAATAATCAAGATAAGAATTTTCATCTGCTTCATCTTCTACATTTTCTCTAAAATAGCCACTTATATACATGTATTACGTTTTGTGATTTGAGTGAATGAACTCTTACTTGTGTAGCTAGTTTACACTGAAGTTACTATATTTACTACATTTTATCCAATGAAGAGGATATATATATATGTTGCAGTTAACTTGTAAAATTATATTTCATTTTAATAAATATATTTCTTTGTTCTTCATTCAATTATTACTAATAAATTGTACTTTCTCTCTCCTCCATAATGCATTGTTATACTACATTTTTTGCTTGTGACCCTCATTTGTGTTTAAGACTTTCTTGTGCTGAACAGTGTATTTGCTATTCCAGGATCTTGGCAGGACCATATTGTACAATGATACTTGGAGATATGGGAGCAGATATCATCAAAGTAGAGAAACCAGGCATGTCATTGTGTTTTCTATAAGTTTATTCATTGAATAGAGGGTGTTCAATCATTCCCCATTACATAGTATTACCTATAGTCTCTATGGTGAAGGGGTTAAGACGTTTGCCTGGCGTCCCCCAGCAAGTGTTGAAGGGTATACATATTGATGTTTTCTATGGCTCACTTTACTGGTTAGATCCACTACTCATTCTGTCCTTCAAGAGCCCATTCCTACATGTACAATATTTGATTCCAAATTCCATCAAAAGCTGTATAGAATGACCATCATTTGCCATGTATAATAAGGGATAGCTGGCGGCAAGTACATTCCCTTAGTTGTCTTCAGCAACTCAGCGTAGGTGCTCACGGATCTTCACAAACAGTTGTCTTTAGTGCTGACTGAGTTTGGTTGGTGATAGGAAGCCAGGTTGTCCATAATTCTCTCTCTCTCTGTCATCCTCTGTCTTGTCTCCATTGATTTTGCAGGATGTCACAATATATTATAAAACTCCTTTTTCATCACAAAAATGATGACTGTCTCTTTCTTATATTGATTATAATTTTTTCTGTGCCATGTCCTCTCAGTACATCAAAAGTAGTCTTTTAGCAGTTGATGGGATTCTTAGCATTCTCTGTAAAACCCCATCTCTGTGGCCTCCAGAGATTTTTATCTTATACTTATTGTTCATGATTAGCATCCATATATGAGTATGTGTTCTATGCAGCACTGAATAGCTTTCTTTCTTACTTCAGAAAGAGACCTTACTATGCAAGTTAAAATTGTCTGTGTTTAAATTTCTGTGATTTTAAAACTTAGACCACTTATTGCCTGTTAATTTTAAAAGAAACATGAATAGGTGATTTCATCACAGCAGCGAAGAAACATGAATAGGTGATTTCTCATCACAGCAGCGTAGAAACGTGTATAGGTGCTTTCTCATCACAGCAGCGAAGAAACATGAATAGGTGCTTTCTCATCACAACAGCAAGGAAAAAGGTATAGGTATCACGTAGAACCATTGATAGTGTCGATGTACCAAATCTCAATAATAACTGCGTCCTCGACACGATGTGGAGAAACCTGGTTATATTGTTGTGTCTAAGCAGATATTGCTGGCTCTTTCTCACTAATGACACACAAGATAAGAAGCAAACCTGTTTTTATTGAAACAAACACAATATTATCTGGTTTATTAATTTCTTAAATTCAATGATTTCATATAATGCATACATTTGCAACATATGTACTTCTCATTTACTATCAGACATCGAGAGAAATAAAGTTTGTGGCTCGTATTCTGTGTTTAGTTATAGTTTTGTTGCCTAAGATTCTCCAAATACTTGTTTACTGTCTATATATTTATATTATTTATATTTAATGTCTATATATTTATATTATTTATATATATTGTCTATATATTATATTTTTTATATTTAATGTCTATATATTTATATTATTTATATATATTTTGTCTATATATTTATATTACTGATATATATCTACTGTCTATATATTTATATTATTTATATATATTGACTATATATTTATAATTGTGTGCGTTTGAGATGTATCTCATATCAACAAATTATATTTCAATGTCGACGTGAAGTTTAGTGTTGTGAAATACAACCTCACACGCGTCGTGTATTAATGTGTTCTCAGCAGTCCTCTCCACATGTTTCTGTTTGCTCTGTTGATCATTGCTTGTTGCTGTGCACTATCTATTGGCAAGCGTACTATATGACCAACCATTTGACCTGTTGCCTTAAGATGAATTCTGCTGTCGATGTTACATTTACTTTGGATCTGACTGAATCATTTCGGAGTTCATCTCTTCATGAAATATTGATTATTATCTGACAATATATATATTAATATATATCTGACAGCTGAAATAGCGAATGGTGGAGTTAGAAGCAATTTTTCGGCGAGAATGTATACATTAAAAATGACAGACGAATATCAAACTTATCTAGCAGTTGGCGAAATGTTTAATTGGTCAGCTTAAAATATATTGTTGTCAGTCATACATTATTTCTTCTATGTTGTTTGCATCACATAGTTATATACTTATAATATATATATATTTTTAATTTGTCCAACAACAGTAAGTAACGACTGTGACGTCGGATAGAATAATCTCAGTTGTAAGAAGACGTAACTAGATATCTTGCCCGCTCAACCAAATTTCAATGGAGGTAATGAAATAAGACATACACAATATTTCTTTCATAATACAAGACATTGACAAAATACGAACTTGTAAGTAAGTATACATGCGTGAGTGCTTTATATTAAAAAATCGATTGAAGTCGATGCGGTTGCTAACCCCAAGTCTTACAACTTTCAAGAATGTCTGCTGTAATTATTATAAGATAATATACCTTATACATGATATTACCTGACAATGTAATTGTCCTTTACCTTTGTCTTTACAACGTACACGTTCAAATGAATTAATATATTTCAACTAGTTTTTTGTGTATATAAATATATATCTGGTGAATACAGAGAGTTGAGAGTAATTGAAATATTGTTTAATAAGATGAATTTAATATTATACAGTCTGATTCAGCATCGATTTTCGTCACGGCGAATGGCACATAAATCAGAGACAACAAATGTTTCATCAATTCGATCTGGAGCCTTTCTCCATATATCAAACCATCATATGTCTTCATTATTGATAGTTGTTATATCCTTATCACTTTCTATCTTATACTTTAGAAACAGATGGGACAGATTTTTGTGCTTGTTGTGTTAAGGTCAATGTTTGTCTTATTTTTGACAGCGTGTGGTCACCGGTCTTACGTCAGCTTCCTCTTACTACACTTTTACGGCCTCTATTGAGATAAGGCAGTGGTTCGATTCTTGGCTACGACGGAAGCCACAGTAGGCAAATTATGAATGCATCATTTATAATATCATTAAGTTTGTTTATCTCTATCATAAACTAAAAATACAAACAAAATAAAATACATGAAATTTTGAATTACATGTAAACTCAAAGTATTTGACATTTTAAAGTACATGACAGCTGACAGTACTTAAAAGGCTAAAACAAATGAAACCTGTAAGTACTTGAAACCATAAAGTACCTGAAACGTTAACATACTTGAAACTTTACAAAACAGTTAGATCGACTACTCTAAATTTTGAACGTAATCCTAACCAATTAAAGATCACTCATCTGTTGATGTCCTGCAAATGTTATTCTGATAATCGTTTTTGTTTATTTGTTCTCATTCTATGAATTCAAACGCAATCAGGGCAACAATTATGAATTGATTGTTATCGACGATTTGCTTTCTTTATCAACAGTCGCATTTGCTATTAAGACGAGACTTACATCAACTTCAGAGGTACTTGTAGTTTAGATCACCAAGTAAAGTATCAAAGTTTCCTGTACTCCACAGTGATATATTAATGTGTGTACTTTAAAAAAAAATATGTTGCTTGTCGTATATAAATGATCACAAACATTTATAAAAATAAAATAAAGAAACATATTAATCAATCCTCGACTGCCACTACAATCTTGCCGATGTGTTGAAATTAATTGTTAAAATTACTTTTCTTCAACATTAACAACAATTGTACTGCAGTAGGTAAGTTGACATTAACAGACGACTGAGTAAGGCATGCTCTCTCTCTCGCGATCCCGGCCTAGACTGATGAACCAACTTTTATCATGAATTTTACTGTGCTTTTAGGGACTCCGTTCCTCCTTGCAGCTTATCTAGAAGCTCTGTGTTTTGAGGCCAGGTTACTTTTCTTATACCTGCTATAGGTGGACAATCTTGCAGTACGTTCTCTGCCGTCATGTAAGCCTTTTTGCAGGGGCACAGGCTAGTTGTGCCAATTTTAAATTTATTAAACATGTTGAGAGCTTGATACCGGCCAGAGCTTGTTGTGGCCGGTACGGAGGTGGAGTATGGCCACTTGTTCACTACGAGACAGACCATAGTACTCGTCGATGTTGCTGTACTCAGGATGGTCTTTTGTCCATTTGTCTTTATAGTGCCAGCCGATGGTTGTTCTGGCTTCCTCATAACTGATCTCGAGATCAGTCTGAGGTAGTCGCCCGCCTTTTAGGCTAGCTTGTCGACGCGTTCGTTTCGCTTATGTTGCAGTGTGATGGGATGCACGGAATGACGGTGCGTTTGAGTGTGTACACTAGTGCATCGAGGGTCGCTTTCAGCTCATTGAGCTCTGTTTTGCCAACGCTTCTGAGCGCCGTGATGACCGATAGAGCATCGGTGAATATCACGACCTTGTTGCGAGAGGTGCCTCTTCTCTCTAGGATCATTTCGACCGCTGTTGTTATTACCTCTGCCCGGTAATTATTTGAGTATTTACCTGTGGCAATTGCTTTTGTGACCGTCACTTTCTTTGAGAGTTTAAGCATTATTCCTCCTCCAACATCGCTGATTGCGTTCCTTACCGATCCCCTCAGTATACAGGTGTGTCCACTTATTTTCAGGGTATTCGGTCGCTATGTATTTTTATGTGGGCGCACTTCTTTCGAAGTTTTCTTACTGCCCTTTTTCAGTATGCCTGGGATTTATTCCCTTAGTTCCGGTATTTTGGAATTCCACGGCGGGCACTTATCGGTTACCGGGATTGATTTGGCTTTGCAGTTCGCTAGGACCGGATGGTCTGCGGTCAGTGCTTTAGCGTTTTTGCGTTTTTGGTTCTCTGTATCCTGCCCCTTCCGAATCCGTTAATTCTTTCGTACATAGAGTGGGAATCGAGCCGTTTAAGTTTTCCCGCTAATACTAATACTTTTCTGTCCCTTCTATCTGTCATTGGTTGGATGCATGTGATTGTTTCCATCGCATTGATGGTCGTGGACCTCATGGATCAGAAGTGCATTCAAGACCATTCAGAAAGTCTGGAAATCAGTCCAATACAGCACCCGAACCAAGATTAATCTATACCGTAGCTGCTTGCTATCAGTTTTACTAAATAGATCGAAAGCTGGGGATTGACATATGTTCAAACGCTACATCGTCCATGCAACTTGTTTGCGATGATCTTACGCGTATTTTGGCTAAATACTATATGTAACTAAAAACTGCTTGCACATTGTCAACAATATAATATGAGCACCATCATCCAAAAGAGACGCTGGAGATGGATATGATATGTTATTGGAATATAGAATCTTGTCATGAAACTGCACTGAGATTGACACTAGAGAGTAAACAAAAACTACCTGCAGGAGAACAGCAAAACAACAAATGAAAAAATGATTCACAGCTGGAACGCAATACAGATGGCGGCCAAGAATAGAGAAGAATCGTGTGCATTTGTTGCTGCAATGAGCATCAGAAAAATCAACGACAAGAGAAAGCGAGAGTAAGCAAGTGCTTTGAATGGTGGTAAATGTAAGTAGTTAGAATGAAAAAGAGGATCTCAATTGCGAAGTGGTCAAACTGTTTGCCATTCGTTCTGTAGGTGTATGGTTCGATTACGGACCGTGTCGTTCGGCTAATTGGGGTCCTTTTTCTGAGATCACTAGGATTGTTAATATATTTTTATACTTTCCGCAGATGGCGTTCTACAGGCACTAGGGATATAAAATGGGGGCGCATCGTATTCGCTTTCTAGGCGCGCTTGATTGATAAGAACGAACGAACACAAGAGAGAAAAAAACGAAATGGAGAAGATGCATATTTGTAAAAGGAGAAAATAGTTACAATTAATGTACATATATTAAAACTGAAAAATTGTCTTACAGGCTTGACAAATACATTAATAATAATAATAATAATAATTCATCTCGTATACGTTACATAGGGCCTGCAAGTAATTTCTACATACTGGCTCTATCCTTGGCAACTCGCCCAATCTCCTCCATGGAACTGAGACCGATATTTCTTGCCTCTCCAGTAAAGTTCGTTTCAGGGTCTCCTTAGGTCGTCCTCTCTTTCTTGAACCCTGTGTATTCACCTTCAACACCTGCTTTGATATTCGTTGATCATTTCTTCTCAATGTGTGTACAACATATCTCCATCTTCTCTTTCTTATAACAGTTGTCACTAGTGGTTGATCAGACATTTATCTGATTTGACAAATACATTAGTGACACAATAGTTATTAAAAAATTATCAAAACTTTATCACAAGCTTTAGACAATATTTTCGGGCAATAACATAATGTTTCCTCTCCCAGCTAACTTAGATTGTGATGTTTGCCTGCTTTGAGGGATTATTTTCCGATAATTGTATTCTCTACAATGTGTCAATTTATATTTTTATGTTTGATGGCCTAATAAAACTAAAAACAATGGTTCGCCGTTAGGTTGAAAGCTTAAGGAGGCCTTAATCCCTTATATAAACATAAAACAAACGGTAAAGTAATTTGGGCATATCTTGTTATTGTCTAAAAGGATGTAAATGGTCCTTGTTGCCAGAAATAACCCATCACCTGCCGAGAGAGCCGCACAAAGCACGAACAGAAACATTCTCATGAAACAAAATTGTACATGTGACTCGGTGTGGATTCGAACACACAACCTTCAGAGCAACAGACGCACGTCTTGGCGACTTAACATATTGTCACCGCCTATAATTAACTTACGCCGTGTTACCTGCCACAACACGAAAATCATGATATAAAAGAAATACAGAAGTGAAACAAACAGTAATTAGAAATGTCAATTCAGAAATTTAACTTTGAACATTGGCACATTGAAATAAGTCATGTATATGTTATCCTACTCGTTATTTGATGCAAGTGACATTTTCTAAAAGTGATGCTTCAATTAAAATGTACAATATAAGAAAAGATTAGTTAATATTGGGTGTCTGTCACGATGTATGAATATTCGTCAGCTACTGTGATAATGTCATGTTATTCCCCGATAATTACACGAATTTTCATGATTGTTAGTTCACGCAGGAAATAAATAAATAACATATGAGTTCTCCAAACTAATAATATAACAACAGTTTTGATACAACTAAAACGAAAATGCTTTGAAATAGGACATCACTTAATATGTATCATTATCTATTGGTACGCCAGTGACTACAAAATCTGAAACGAAATAGCTTATCGTAAAAAATGGAATAATTTTATATTGACATTAATTTTATAAAGGTTAATTTAACGACCGTGTATTCAAACTCAATGTAGAAAAGAAACTAAAAATATTAAGAAAACTATTGTAAATAGTATTTAATAAGTGTAAACATGTTAACGTCCAAATACAGTTTAGATAGAGCTTATGAGCTGTTTTCTTGTTTGATAACGTTAAACTGTAACATGACGTTGATAAACTCTCACATATAGTAACTAATCTGTATGGAAGAACACATATCTTGGAACCGTATTAAAACGTGTGTAGCTAATGCACTTACATCATGGTAATTTTAGACGCATTCGGACAATAATATTGGTCTGATTATAACTAAATCGGATTACTGCTATCAGGACATATATTCAAATCATGGAATCATTCACAGAAACACATCACCACTTTATTTTGGAAATCAACTTGAACAAAGTTCCTGATGTTGCGATTAGTGGTGAAGTTGTTATTGTTCTTAGCAATGAAGCCAAAATAATATTTGAGCTTGTCAACTTTATGGCTATTTGTGGTACAATTTCTGTATTTGGAATTACAGCCAATATTATTAATATCAGCGTTTTCTGCAAACAAGGTTTCTCTAATACTGTAAACATCGCATTTCTTGGACTCGCAATATCTGATACGTTCTGTCTGATTACCTTAGTATGTTCATCTATTTGTGTGAATCCTCTGATGCCAGTTTACGACACATCATGGGTGTCCCTTGAAGTCATGTATTTGTCAACTACCTGGCCACATGTTTGCTTCTGTCGAATAACATGTTACATCACTGTTTACATTACAGGAGAAAGGTTTCTCTCTATCGCTTTACCGATGAAGATCAAACAAATAGTCACTGCTAAAAGAACGATAACCATAATTTGTATGATCTACATAATCAATATAATTACACTAATACCAGAATATGTCACGTCATATCTTGGCTGGAGATATGTACCACGCAAAAATAGAACACTTTTGGGTATAACGTTCAGGAGCAGCAGAGTAGAAGTAGAAGGTTTATGTCACGTTATACATGTGTTTCTAAGTACTTCTTCCTTTGTTGGTGTTATCATTTTTACAGCTGCTCTTGTTTTTAAATTAAGAAAACTTGAATGGCGGAGGGTAGTAATTTCTGACAGTAACGAAAAGCGAATATCTACTTCTCAAAAAGAACGAAAGACAGTGAAGATGGTAGTTTTCATTGCTTGTGTTCTTATTATTTGCTATATCCCTGGTGCTATCATTGCCGCGGCAACTTTTATAATTGGATCAGAGTTCAATATTATTGGCAAATATATCAACATTTGTGAAGCTATGTGGTCAATCACGTGTGTATTTCAGGCTTTTAACTCAAGTGTCAACATTTTTGTGTACTACAGGATGAGTACAAAATACAGACAAACATTCAGCAAAATGTTTGAGAAAATATTATGTCATCATGGAAAAGGGAAATCTACTAAGCGACCCGATATCAATATGACATTCCTTGATTAGAAAGTTTTGCCCTTGAGAACAGTTGGGAGATATTAAAGTGGAATTGTGCTCAACGTGTAACATAAAATATAATGCAGAATACATTTAGAATACATTACAGATATTTTTTTACGAAGAGTTACTTATTGCAGCAGATTGTTCTGCTTCACTTTAACATATAAACAAATATATAAATACAGACACACATTCGCGTGCATATAAATATATATATATATATATAGTAAAAGAAAAGTAGAGAAACTCCAAGGCAAGAGAGACTGCAAGAGAGACTGCAGTAGGCATAGCGGCCACCCTCTGCGTTAGCTTCACACACTAGTTTACACTGCAGCAACTGTAACAGGGATTACCACTCCAGAATAAATAACTACAGCCATACCAGACGTTGTGAAACAGTACAAAGCAAAATGGGTGACGCAAAACATCTTCCTGAGAAAAACAAAAACGTTGATGTTAATGATGATATTTATACATACATATATAAGAATCAGTTGAATTACATTGTGTGTCTGTCCCAATTGTTTGAAGATATATGGACATCCTACGAACTTGAAATTTGACAAGAGCGTAGCTTTCATACATGGCAAGAGAGTAGCTTTCATACATGGCAAGAGAGTAGCTTTCATACATGGCAAGAGAGTAGCTTTCATACATGGCAAGAGAGTAGCTTTCATACATGGCAAGAGAGTAGCTTTCATACATGGCAAGAGAGTAGCTTTCATACATGGCAAGAGAGTAGCTTTCATACATGGCAAGAGAGTAGCTTTCATACATGGCAAGAGAGTAGCTTTCATACATGGCAAGAGAGTAGCTTTCATACATGGAAAGAGGAACAAATTATCAAACTGAACTATTTGATCCTTTCTATAACAATATTCCAACTTAACGTACATGGTCATACAGCGTAGAAATCGCCGAATATGTCTATTCATGTTTTCACGACGTTCACGGTCATGTGATACGCAAAGCGGTCATGTTGTTAGAGTCCGGTGACGTCTTTGGCACTTCACGTGAATACTAACATATTTATTGGTATTTGAACATATTAGTTCTATAGATGAACTCATAAGATGTTCGACTGATGTGCTGAAGACAACATGTTCAATCTTACGCTCAGCCAACTTTTTATTTTTTAATTTTTTTTAAAAACACATCGATAATTTAATAATATGAATAATTTGTATTTGCCAATTGTTATTTTTCAACTTTCAATTATATCAGGTTTTGCTGGCAATCGAAATGAGGGACAGTTTATGTGGACTCGGAAAATCAGCGGAAAAGGATAACACATAATTTTAAATTTGGTTTAGGTTTAAACTAAATTCAAATTTCACGGGAACAGGAATTCTTTTGTATCAGCTTTTACTGGCAATAGAAATAAGGTACATTTTAAATTGTTATTTGTCAACTTTCACGAAAACGGAATTCAAGTTTGAATTTCCAAAGAAATAAAGAACATTTTTATTTGTTCAATTGTGACACTGATACAACAAAAGCAAATTATATATTAGAACATGTCCAACTTATTATTACAATATAACATTTTCATCAAACTTAACTGTAACTTTTGACGACCTAAGATATATGGTATATGAATAAACTAGTATGACTACTGTACATTATCAAATACACAGAGCTTTTACTGTCTTTTAAGCAATACCATGTGTGAAATTGTACACAATATGACTACTATACTCTAGCAATACCGTGCTTGAAAGTGTACTCAGTGTGACTTATGTACACCAAAAATACTGTGTCTGAAAGTGTACGCAGTATGACATATGTACACTAGCAATACTTTGTATGAAAAGGTAGATAGTATGACTTATGTGTTCAAGAAATATTTCTGAAAGTGTATGCATTATGACTATTGTAATCTAGCAATACTATGCGTGAAACAAAATTAATGACGACGGATACAAAAAAACATGACAAAATATATTATTATCAACAGAGAGTAAATACCAAATTATTGCGAACAGTTTTGAATATATTAGTTCACTGCTGCTAACATGAGAGCGAAATTGCATGAAAGAAATTAAAAGAAAAACATAAATGGCTTTTAAAAAATAAAACAACTAAAATCATTATGGAATGGAACCGATTTGAAAACAATGATCAGAATACAAAGAGAGTGCATATTCCCAGTGGCACGTATGAGTGTGAAACTTGGCTATTTAATAAGACAATGCAAAAACATATATGTGCTTTTGAATATAATTGTTAGACAAATCCTCCATATATCATAGACAGATTAGAGAACAGATAAATATATCAATAAAGAACTGAACACGAAAGAAAACTGGCTGGTGCTACAAATAAGAATGAGAAAATTAAAGTATTTTGGACATATAAAGAGACATAAAGGGCCGGAGAAGACCAGCATAGAAGGAGGCATCCCGGCAAAGAGGAAAAGAGGAAGAAAACGGAGAAGATGGATTCAGGATATAACTGATGGTTTGGGCATGACGTCTGCAGAGGCGGGTCATATTAGGGAGAGAGAGAGAAATTTCGAAGGACTGTTTGGATGGCAAAGTTCTGCTCAGGACAAGGTATTTGTTGATGATGACAATATATGAAAGTGTACACAATATGACTTCTAGCAATAGTATGTATGACAATATAATCAACAGAAAACGATTGATGTATAATACATATTATGAAGGTGTAATGATTAATACAGATGGGTCAGTGATTCGAAATGTGCGTAGCATGGAAAGGAAGACAGTTGTGGTTGTGTCGTGACTACAAGCAGTTTCACTATGGAAATCATGTCAGTAACAAAAGCAATATCCGGACTTGAAGAATATAATACTTTTGTTCGTACATGTTTCTCAGTTACTCAATGAGTATACTCAGGAAGATTGAAACAGTTTGACTCGAGACAATGGATATAGTCGAGCTGAGTAGGTCTAAGATGACTAAATCCGTTTATTTTTGTGCTAGGGCATGCATATTTAATGGAAATGAACGCTCAGATAGGATTGCAGGTATGGGTGCTGTAAAAGGGGTGCAATGGAACAGGATGATATTATAAATTCCATAAGGTAAAGAGGACGTACATGATTCAAGTAATAGTGGTGAACCTATTTTTTATTGCCTGTGGGGTGTCCTCTGCACACACAGCTTCCTTATCCTCTTCGAGTGTTCTGATTTCCAAATTATTCTCTCCCATCATCTTGTAGACCAATCAGCAAATATTGTTGTCGCTAGTTACGTCATTTATTGATGTTGCCATTACTAGGAAACATCGGTGTGCCATTCCTACAACATCATATTGTGTTCCAGTATTTGCTTTCTGACCACGCGTACTGTTACAGCAGTATTAAAGGACACACACACACATACACCCACACGCACACACGCATACACACACACACGTACGCGCGCACACGCACGTGTGTGCAGACAAACACGAACACCTACTTACATTTACATATATATATATATATATATATATATATAGCACACACAAACACACACCACATATATATATATATACTCGTATATACAGGCAACCACATACGCGCGCACGTAAACACACACTTCTTCTTCAGCGATCTCTGTCATGCGCTTAATTTACTGTGGACCACAAACTGGGCGGTCAGCTTCAGGTCTGTCAGGTTTCCTTAAAGCTTAGTTTTCAGGTGGACTGGGTGTAGCCACATGTTGTTTCTCAGCTCACCCAGGAGAGGACAGTCTTGCAGGATATACACCGGTGTCAAATACACACACACACACACATAGTCAAACACGCACTCACACACATACACACACACATATATATATATCCCATTGAAGACGTGTGTGAATGGTTGGTTACTGCATGTGTGTTCCCTTCTCTGTCACATTATTTCAGCACCTTCATTATCTCCTTTAAGTGTCATTGAATCTACTACGAGCACTCCCCAGGTCATGCTGTAAAAAAGTTTATTTTATGTAGTATACTTGTTATGTAACTCTCTCTCTCTCTCTCTCGATTGTTGGGATCCAGTTTTCATAGAGATCAGAAAGAGCAGGTATGCATACCCTTCGACATCTTTTGGTGGAGATTGTGCACCTATGGGTCTTTCCGGGGTACTGTGAAGTCAGTTCAGTAACCAATAACTTTTTTTTTATCCCGATCTAGAAGCACTTGAGCTTTCAGCTCTTCGACTCGGTGCCATGGACATCGTAACCCTTCGGTTCGGTACCACGAACACCGTGAATCTGGAGAACCTGTGGCTTTTCTGCCAGCCCGCGGGATTGAACCTGTACTCACAGAGGGCTAGTCACCCGCAGTCCAACGCGCTACGAACACGCTGGGCAGGCGGGTTAACAAATAACTTAAAACAAATAACCTATAACCATACGCGTTTCTAATATAACCATCATCTTGGTGTGAGTAATTTCTAATATAACCATCATCTTGGTGTGAGTCATTTCTAATATAACCATCATCTTGGTGTGAGTAATTTCTAATATAACCATCATCTTGGTGTGAGTCATTTCTGATGGTATCTTTATGATCAATAAGATCTGATACCATGCTACAGTATAACTCCAGATCTGATACCATGCTACAGTATAACTCCAGATCTAATACCATGCTACAGTATAACTTCAGATCTGATACCATGCTACAGTATAACTCCAGATCTGATACCATGCTACAGTATAACTTCAGATCTGATATCATACTAAAGTATAACTTCAGATGTGATACCATGCTACAGTATAACTCAGATCTGATACCATGCTAAGTATAACTCCAGATCTGATACCATACTACAGTATAACTCCAGATCTGATACCATGCTACAGTATAACTCCAGATCTGATACCATGCTATAGTATAACTTCAGATCTGATATTATGCTACAGTATAACTCCAGATGTGATATCATGTTACAGTATAACTCCAGATTTGATACCATGCTACAGTATAACTCCAGATGTGATACTTTAAAGTGGAGTTTTTTCTGTGTGTAAAATCTTACAGTTAACCGTCAGGTACAATTGTATTTTCTATTGGATAATATACTCGTACATACACTTTGTTCGAAGTTCAGATGTCCTGTTTTACACTCTGTAGTAGCCTAACGGGGCAAACCTCACGTTCTCTGCGCAAATCCATAGATCACAAAGAGTGGTTAATTAACTTTGTTGATAAGAACAAACGCAACCAAACAGAGAACAACAAGAAACAACATCTCTATATCATAGTGCAGCAGAAATATTAAAGGGTTTTAAAGCCAAAGGATTGATTTCAATGCACCGAGTTTTACCCATATGTGCTCGGTCCTCTCCGCAGAAATGGCACACCACCTGCCGAGAGGATTCCACAAAGCACGAACTCCGTAGCTCTAGCAACAATCCTAGGGTCTCTGAAAAAACTGCACTCGTGAACAGAACGGCGCGGTTCGAATTCGAACCCACGACTTTCGACTCACAAGGCAAAGGGCTTAACCACTTAGCCACAGAAACATATAAGGTGTAGATAATTTACTTGATGACTTGTCAGGGAATATTTGGTTGAAAACCTCATACCTTCTACCTTCACTGTAGTTTTAAAGGTCAAGCTACCTATGTATACGTGAATCTGTGATCTCTTTGACTAAGTGGTCAAGCTACCTATGTATACGTGAATCTGTGATCTCTTTGACTAAGTGGTCAAGCTACCTATGTATACAGGAATCGGAAATCTCTTTGACTAAGTGGTCAAGCTACCTATGCATGCTTGAATCAGTAATCTCTTTGGCTAAGTGGTCAAGCTACCTATGTATACATGAATCTGTAATCTCTTTGACTAAATGGTTAAGCTACCTATGTATGCATGAGTCGGTGATCTCTTTGACTAAGTGGTCAAGCTACCTATGTATACATGAATCGGAAATCTCTTTGACTAAGTGGTCAAGCTACCTATGTATGCTTGAATCAGTAATCTCTTTGGCTAAGTGGTCAAGCTACCTATGTATACATGAATCTGTAATCTCTTTGACTAAATGGTCAAGCTACCTATGTATACATGAATCTGTAATCTCTTTGACTAAGTGGTCAAGCTACCTATGTATGTATGCTTGATAATCTCTTTGACTAAGTGGTCAAGCTACCTAGTGTATGTTAAGACTGTGCCATGCGTTCCGAAGGTCGTGGGATTTCATCCAGATCGCGCCGTTCTGTTCAAGATTACATTTTTTTCTAGAGAGCTTTAGAATTGTTGCCAGAGACACAGAGTTCGTACTTTGTGCAACTCTCTTGTCTGGTGGCGTGCCACATCTGCCGAGATGGACCTAGCCAAATAGGGTAAAACCACGTGCCATGAAGTCAATCTACCTGTTCTAGACTTCGTGTTTTGCGTGAATCCAGTCTTCGGGTTAGTAGTCAGTCGTCACATAATCTCATAATTATAACAATATAAAAGTTGTGTGTGGTAAATAATAATAATAATAATAATTCCTATCGTACCGTTATAGTTACATAGGGTCTGCAAGCAATTTCTTAATATAGCCCTATCGTGGGCAACTCGCTCAATCTCCTCCATGGAATGAGGTCAATATTTCTTACCTCTCTCAGCAATGTTCGTTTCAGGGTCTCCCTAGGGCGTCCTAACCGGCCCGGTAACAATGGGACGACAACAGACGAAGAAGTATGTTAGTGAAGTTGGTATGACACTTTGAAAATCATCTTCACGTTCTACCATTTTTAGTTCGATGGGAAAAAGATAACAACTTTCTTTTCAAGCTTTTGGTAATTGTCAGATGTTCTAATTTTTCTTAATGAAATGTAATATTTATTTTTACCATTAGTTCCGAGGTGCTGAATCCTTTCATTTTATTTCTTGCTTAATCCTGGAGCAATTCTTGATTATATTTTCTTCAGTAAGTTCTGTAGCTCTTGATAAAGTTATTCTATTCAAATTGTGAGTTATTGACAGCTGTTGAATCAGCATCATCATCAAGTAGGCTGTTCCCTTCCGGAACTTGGCTCCCATGACAGCAGTCCTGAAAAACTCTCTATTCTGTGCAAGTTGACCGGCGTCAGCAGCAGCCATTCTCAGATCGTCACTGACATCTTGCCCGTATCGTCTTCTAAGTCTTCCTCTATTTTTCCTTCCAGTCCCCATTCCCTCCAAAATTATCTATCCTGGAGCTGTTGAATAGAAACTCTAAGTTGATAGTAAATACAAACAGTAATTGATGATAGTAAATACATACAGTAATTGATGATTGTAAATACATACAGTAATTGATGATTGTAAATACATACAGTAATTGATGATTGTAAATACAAACAGTAATTGATGATTGTAAATACATACAGTAATTGATGATTGTAAATACATACAGTAATTGATGATTGTAAATACATACAGTAATTGATGATTGTAAATACATACAGTAATTGATCTTATTTACTTTACTCTAGTCCTGTTTTCCATTTCAGCGATCAGAGAAGAGATACTAAATGCAGTTTTGAATTACACGTTGTACGATAACAGCTAGATACTTTGAGCGACAGAATAAGATGTTTGTTTAACCAGCAAGTCGCGGGAACTTTCAGTATACATACACTTGGAAATCTACTGCTATAAATTGAGCGCATATGAATTTTACAGTAAGCACTTGAAATTTCGCCCTAAATGTAAAACATATTTAGTTAGTAACATAAACGGAAAATCTGAACGCCATTTGTATTTCAGATAAAAGTGTAATTATTTTTAGAAATTAAAAAAAAAAGTAATTTTAAAAATTCAGTGCTGTCAGTGCTCTTCTATGGCTCGGAAACATGGAAGACAACAAAGGAAACCATCAGAAAACTGCAGACCTTCATAAATAGATGTTTACGTAGAATAGAGGGACTGAGATGGTATGATAAGATTACGAACGAGGAACTCAGAGCAAGAACAAAGCAGATACCAGTGGAAAAAGAGCTCAGGAAGAGACTCTGGCTATGGATAGGACATACATTGAGAAGACCGACTGGAAGCATTGCAAGACAGGCACTGTTTTGGAACCTTGCAGGTAAAGAGGGTAGGGAAGGCCTAGACAAACCTGGAGAAGAAAGCTGGAGACTGATATTAAAAGGAAAGGTGAAATTATGGAAAGAATTGACAGGGATGGGAAAGAGAGGAAGAGCTAAAAGAAGTTTGTTGAAAACCTGTGCTTTGTAGTGGAAAGTGAAAGATGAAGGAGAATGAAATTATGAAAATGAAAGGTAGATAATGAAAAGAAGATAATGAAAGGATAATGAAAGGATAATGAAAGATAATGAAAGGATAATGAAATGAAAGGATAATGAAAAGGATAATGAAAGGATAATGAAAAGGATAATGAAAGGATAATGAAAGGATAATGAAAGGATAATGAAAGGATAATGAAAGGATAATGAAAGGATAATGAAAGGATAATGAAAGGATAATGAAGAAATAAGGATAATGAAAGGATAATGAAAGGATAATGAAAGGATAATAAAGGATATGAAATGATATGAAAGGATAATGAAAGATAATGAAAGGATAATGAAAAATTAAAAAAATTATTAAATAGAACAGAAAAAAACATACTTTAGTAAGTGTAAATATGATTTAAAGATGACCAGTACATGAACATCGCAAAGACTAAATACTAACCTGTAAGAGGAATACTTCTTCTTCTTCTTCACCTTTCAACTCACAATGGAGCACAGGTCTCAACAAACTTATTCCAGCCCTTCCTCTCTCTTGCCATCACTTCCAATGCTTTCCACATCTTGCCTATCTTTTTAACATCAGTCTCCAGCACATCTCTCCGGATATTTCTAGCCTTCTTTTTTTACTCCCTATTTTCCTGCGGGTTCTACAGCAGTGCATGTCTTGCATTACTTCCTGACGACGTTCTCAATGTATGTCCTATCCATCGCCAGCGTCTCTTCCTTAGCTCTTTTTACACTGGTATCTACTTAGTTCTTTCTCTGAGTTCATCGTTCGTAATATTATACCATATCAGTCTCTCTATTCTAGCTGGTACGTGGATGACTATAGCAATACCATATCAGTCTCTCTATTCTAGCTGGTACGTGGATGATTATAACAATGAAAAGAACAACTGTTATAAAATGAAAGTATTTAATCAGTGTTGACAACATAACCCAAAAAACATGGCTCCTGACTAAGACACTAGAAAGAAAGATTACAACATGTGAAATGAGATGTCTATGAAAAGCTGTCAACGTTACAAGGCGAGATAGAGTGAGAAACGAGAATATCAGAAGCATCGTTGGTACTTTACCATGCATACAGTACATCGAGAAGCAAAGAATCAAGTGGTTCAGCCATCTAATGAGAATGGAACCATATTTACTACCATCACGTGCCTACAATAATCGACGCTCAGGGCGCAGAGCACGGGCAGGCAGAACACGATGGATAGATAACATCTCAGAGCCCCTGCGAAAGCATGGACTAACAACGTCAAGCGCAACACACCTGGCACAAGATAGAAAACTAACTCTCCCACCCGCTTCACAGCAAATGTGGTTAAGATAGATAAGATCGACACATAACACTTTTGAGCTATCAACATTTTAAATATTTTAATGAAAGAAGCGTATGAATCAAATGAACAACTGATCCACCTTTTGAGCATAACACAAGAAAACAAAAGATTTTGAAATTAATCACAACAGTCCTATATTGAATTGCTGATACCAGAATCCCCCATGCTTTAATCCTAGATGATTAATGACACGAGTTGCAATCTAACGAGAATCTTGCTGAACTTAACCAGTTGTTTTTTTAAAGCCATATTGGAATAATATCTAACGTCTCGTTAACGAGCTGTATTTTGTTACAATTTCGGGTAAATCTCTGAAAACACTGCAGAGAGTGTGATATAGGTTGCTATGACAACGTCATGTGTGCTATTTTTATGAATATTTGTCCAAACAAATTCTGTTAGCTGAAGAATTGGAATCTTAACAATGCACATTTTTCTACCAAGATATATTTTTGTATGTAATGGGTTGCTATAAAGATAGCACTAAATGTGTATTACTATTTGAAACAGATATATTTGAATTCTATTTGAAAAAGAAATATAATAAAAAACGAAACACATATAAAAAAGTGAGGGTTTCTGTGGAGTAGATGTTAGGTGCGCGTCTTTCGAGCCAAAGGTACCAGGTTTGCTCTCTTGTGGATCCATCTGGATATTTTACCAGAGATCCCTGATCTCAGTGTAGGTGAGATCGAGTTCCTAGTCATATCGTAGTCGGACGATAAAACGTATGTCCCGTGTTCAGTTTGAGCATGTAAAAGAACCATTGGCAGTTCAAAAATCGAGAAGAGCAGGCTGGAAAGCTGCTGCCCTGTTAAAATTTATTAGAAAAAAGATTAACAATAAAATTCCTAAATAAATATCTTCACCATCTTCAAAATAAATTGGGAACGTCGCCGGTGCCACAGAGTTCATACACTGCTGCTGAGATCTTCCTGTGTAAGAAAGAGATCCTAGCACACATGGTTACTCACGGAAGTGCAGGGATGATGGTCCTATCAATCAATCAATCAATCAAATATAAAGAATGACATTCAGATGAATAATCTTCTCCTCATGCGATCTCTGGTCACGCCCTCTGTTTACTGTGGACCACAAACTGGGTAGCCAGCTTCAGATCTGTCAATTATCCCTACAGGTTGTTGTTTAAGTTGACATGATCCAATAACTAGACAGTTTACAAATATTAGAAGCTTCCGTAAAAGAAAATTACCAACCACAAGATTCGAACCACTTACCCTTATTTCTTACGACACCCATTGTCTGACCTAGCAATACGAGCGTTCTTATGAACATAACCAGCGAGCCATTAAAAAATGGTTTCACTGATGAGTACTTTTCTCAAACTCTTTCGTCCGAGTGGTTACCGGCGGGGCTCAAATTTGGGCTGTCAAGAATATAACCTGCCATGCATGTCGTAAGAGACGACTAGGGATGTTTGGCTGAAATCGGATGCACGTGTCCTAAACGTGTAGAAGTCTATGCGTTTAGGGGCCTACCAAACCAATGTGCAACGTATACACCTTCTTGGCAAAGATCAAACATATCACAAAGAGTGATTAAAATTGGTGCAAAGAACAAACGCACAGAAGTGGCAAAGATCAAAGATATCACAAAGAGTGATTAAAACTGGTCGTAAAGAACGAACGCAAAGAAGGAGAAGACAAACGCTTTGTTTTTAGCTAGACACAGAATAATCAGGTAAGGTTCGCTCGAACAGTATTTGCACAAACATATGCTATAAACTTATTGTGCTTATATATTCTCCTAAGCCTCGTTTACCAGGCTCTCCATTATTGTTCTTTTCAAACAGCATGTTCTCCCCAGCTTCGTTTGTCATAAACCATGCTCTTCTTTACTGTTCTCTTCCAACCACTGTGGTCAGCATGTTCTTCACAACCTCATTTGCCATAAACATCCTCTCCATTACTTTTCTTCTCAAACTGCTGTGGTCAGCATGTTCTTCAGTATACAACATAGTAATAATACACTAGAACATAAAGAGACATTAAAAATGATGTGATATTTACACAAATAATAATAATAATCAAAACAGATAACAAATAATCTATGAGTAATCATTAAATGATTATTGATAGAACCATCAATGAGTGAGCGCTTGTAGCTTATGCGGTTGTAAGCTCGATCACAACCCAAACGTACCTGGTTCAAACTCCACGGCAGGCAATTTTGGGAAGCAAATTAGTTCCCTTGAAATTTTATGAGCGATAAAAATAGACCTCACCGTTCAGAAAGCAATGGCAAACCTATTGAACGTATAAGTGGTGTCTAAACAATCGACGACTTGCTTACTGTTGTTGATGGCAAAGTTTACTTCTGTTTTGATAGTAAGTGATATGCCGCGATTTTCATTTTCAATCATTCACTAGAAATAACACTTCTCATAAACATAACAATAAGAAACACAATCTTAACTGTCAATAATCATTCAATATAAATAACATTTCTCATAAACACAACAGAGCAAAACAGAAACACAATCTTGTGTGAACGGATGAGAAAACAGAAATGAATGTTGAACGGAAGTTCAATTTAGGCGCACATATTTTTTTTAAAATACCGAACAATTTCTAGAAATTCATTTGGTTTTTTTTTCCTTTCGTATTTCGCTTGTTATTATCTTTACTAAGCACTGAGTTATCATTACGCTTTGCTGTTATTACATTTGCATTTGCATTTACATTTACATTTGCTGCATAAAAGATGCGTGTTTGTAACTTGTGCTTTGATATTTTCTTGAATATTTTTTAAACAGAGGCTTTATATTTTCCATTAAAATGTTTCTTCAAGTATTAACCTTCTTCTTCTTCATCCTCTTAAACCACAGTGCATTGCTGTAATACTTTGTGATCCCCACAATCGCATCATTTTTCCATTTTTAATGTGTTCGCTATTAGAAATTAAGATCTACATCTCATTAATGTTTTTGTTATTTCTTGTTAAGACTTAGACATGCAACTATAGGGTGTTCAACATAAAAATAGCCCAATTTACAGGCTTTTATTAGTCAATTGGGCTCCTTTTATCTTGAACACCCTGTATAATTCATGTTTTATTCTCTATTAGAAATTAAGAGCTACAATATCATTAATGTCTGTTTGGTTCACTATTAGAAATGAAAAGCTACTATTGTCTATTCCCAGGTGGAATATGTAGTTGGCTGTCCACTCTTGCCGTTAAGCGTAGGGGTGGGAGCTTTAATTTGCGTTCTAGGGCTAGATGAGTCGTCCTTGTGGTGTTGTATCCGTGTTTATGTAGTGTGGTGTTGATATTGTCTATCCATCTTTTTCTTGGTCTTCCCATAGCTCTAGTACCCGATCTCTTTTTATTGTATGCTGTTTTTGGTGGTTGGTTGTATTTCATTCTCATTAAATGTCAAACCACTGCATTTGTTGTCTTTCGATGTATTCGGTGCAGAAGTTATGCCTACTCTGCTTCTGATGTCCGCATTTCGTAGTCTATCTTTCCTGGTGACTCCCACTGCCTTCCTCAAGCATTTCATTTCACACGTGGTAAAAAAGCTACAACTACCATTAATGTTTGTTTTGGTCTCAAATAAAACTTAGATCTGAAACATTCTTAATTATAAAGCTATTTGTCTGTTTGGTTCACATGAAACACTTGAGAACGACAAACTCTAGCATCATGACATTTGCACAATTTATTCATGCAGAAATATATAGGTTAACGTTACCATATTCAACGCTTTACTTAGTTGTCTTGACCGAATTATCAGTTTAATTAAAGTGGTTAAAAAATATATACAATTCATAGCATGTTCCGTCAGCCATTACACTAGGTCATTGAGCATACGCAAGGAAACCAAGGTAACCAAGGAAAAAAATTAGTTGCACCATTCATATTCTCTCTTCTTTTCTTTAATCCTGTTTTGTCTCGCAGTGCCTGGATAGGTTTTTTTTTATAAACGGAGAATATCAATTTTAAAGTGGTTCGGCCATTTAATGAGAATGGAACCACATTTACTACCATCACGTGCCTGTAATAATCGACACTCAGGGCGCAGAGCACGAGGCAGGCCAAGAACAAGATGGATAGATAACATCTCAGAGTCCCTGCGAAAGCATGGACTGACAACGTCAGCGCAACACACCTGGCACAAGATAGGAAACTAACTCTCCCACGACGCTTCACAGTCAAATGTGGTTAAGATAAGATATAAGATAAGATAAGATCAATTTTAAAATCGAATAAAAATTTCTTTTGCTTATCTGAACAAGAGACACAATTTTTTTTTTCCCTTGTTAATTTCACGCAAACTTTAATTACTTTGTTATGTATTATACAATAAAAAATATAATTTTTAAACAACAAAATAATAGCGGAGCCCGTATTCATACCATGGGGTATGCTGGTGAATACGAAGTTAAGCCCGTATTTTTCTGTAACCTAGATCACATGGTGGGTGATATGATCAACATCATATTAGCCACATTTACTTTCTAGTATATCTCTGCAACCTCCAAAACATCTGGGTCGACTTGAGAGCTGTTATCGTCATAACAAAATCCACATATAAATCTGAAGCAAATGTGGGTAGTAAGGGTAGTCCTTCATGTGTGTTGCTGTTTACTGTTGTAGCGTCTGGTCGACTGTATAAATGCGCGGCTTCCATGAGGGAGACCCGTATTTAATCCCCGGTAAGGCCAATGATTTTTTTCTGTCGGGAGCATAAAATAAATATTCTAACCTGAACAGTTTCGCGGCGATTGCACTAGCCATGCGGCCATTAAATTTCTTAGGCTCACGTCCCCCTGTCCTACACCGCCCAAAAAGCGGTATTATAAGCAAGAACGACAGGTTAACGACGAGTTACTGTTTATAGCAGTAACGACAGGTTAACGACGGGTTACTGTATGCAGTAACGACGGTTAGACGACAGAGTTACTGTTATAGGCAGTAACGACAGGTTAACGACAGGGTCACTGTTATAGGCGGTAACGACAGGTTAACGACAGGTTACTGTTATAGGCGGTAACGACAGGTTAACGACAGGTTACTGTATAGGCAGTAACGACAGGTTAACGACAGGTTACTGATGAGACAGTAACGACAGGTTAACGACAGGTTACTGATATAGGCAGTAACGACAGGTTAACGACAGAGTTACTGTTATAGGCAGTAACGACAGGTTAACGACAGGTTACTGTTATAGGCAGTAACGACAGGTTAACGACATTACTGTTATGACAGTAACGACAGGTTAACGACAGGTTGCTGTTATGACAGTAACGACAGGTTGCGACAGGTTACTGTTATAGACGTAACGACAGGTTAACGACAGGTTACTGTTATAATTTAAAAACTACAACTTTCATGAATGTTTGGTGCACCACAAAGAGCAATGTTGCTTCGATACAGTGGATACAAAGCAAAAGGCCGGACACGCAAAAAGTGGACCTCAGAGATAACAGAGGTGACGAAAGACACTATTATGAAGCACACACAAAAGCCCGTTCTACAAATCTATTCTTACCCTGAAGCTTTGAGGCAAATCAGGATTGGAGAAGAGAAAGAAAGACAAGGTGCATAGAGACGCCTCGCTCCAGGTGTCGCCTTTTTCGACCTGACACTGAAACACAAAACAGGATTAGAGAATAAGATAGATAGAAAACTTGGAAGGAAAAATACCTTGGTTTTCTAGTATCAATCTCAACCAGTGGCGGCTCGTCATTAAGGGCCAGTGGGGCCGGGCCCTACCAAAAACAAGGTGTAACGTGTATTTATTATTTTATACATTAAAATATATCCTAACCAAAAACATGATTTTTCCGAAAATATCTGTCTGGCCCCACCAACAAAACTGATCATGAGCCGCCACTGCTCTCAACACTTTGAACTACACCATGAATGTTTGTTCTAGCCGTGTAGAAGAAACCCGTCTGTGAGATTACTGTTTGCACGTGTTCTACAGGTCTCGTTTCCTTATTAAATTATGTGTCGACCATTTGACGTCTATTACCAAATATATCACAGTTTTCATTGCTGTTGATTTATTTACTTTTACTGCTATGGGCGTGGAGCGTATTAGTCATAACCTAAACAGAGTTGAAGAGAGCGTCTGGCCGAACTGATTAGAGCGCGGTTTCCATGCGGAAGATCAGTTTTCAGTGCGCGTAAAGCCAGGAGTTTTTATGTCGAGGTCATAAAAAACTATTCCAACCTGAACAGTTTGACAGCGACTGCACTAGCCATGAGCCTTTAAATTCCAAGGCTCATTGCCTTACTATTCTAAACCACCTAAAGCGTTGTTACAGGGCCATGCTGTGCTGTGAGGCTGAGAGGTGGCCGCATCAGGCGAAACCGTAAAGGCGCGACATTAGCAGCGAAATCAAAATACAATTTTGGACATATTAAAAAAACAAATACCAATCGAAGGTTATTTTAAAGAAAAAAGGGCGGCACTTCGAAGACTTGCATCATACTGAGAAATCTACCGCACGGCCCTAGGCTGTAACGACAGACTGCTATGGGTGTGGAGGGTATTACGAGTAATCATAAACTAAACGTTGGTGAAATAGTGACTAGAACCCTTGGTAGACTGTTGTTAACTGGTCTTGTTAATGTGCGTGTACTAACTAATTAAGTAGATAAATAGTGTACCTATTGTGTGACTAATATGAGATATATTGAAAAACACCATCACATATGGAAGCAGAAGAGACCACAGAAGGCAGAGAGAAAAAACATCCTATGTATCAGCTTCAGTCTCCAGTTCCACCTGCAGCAACTGGGACAAGGATTGTCACTTCTGAATAGTCTATTATAATAATAATTCCTCTCGTACCGTTATACGTTACATAGGGCCTGCAAGTAATTTCTCCATATCGCTCTATCTGTCCAGCTCGCTCAATCTTCTCCATGGAACTGAGACCGATATTTCTTGCTCTCTCAGCAAAGTTGAATATGCCATTACAGCCACAATAAACGTTGTGATTCAGCGCAGGACAAAATACACGAAGCAAAGCCTATTGTCTCCTGAGACAAAGGAGCTAACAAAATAATGAAGATGTATTGACAAAAAAAGTGATCAATAAATAAGGAACTGACGTTCAGACAGTACAGGAATAAAAGAAGATATAAGATGACGTTCAGACAGTACAGAAATAAAAGAAAGATATAAAGAGATTGACGTTCAGACAGTACGGGAATAAAGAAAGATATAAGAGATTGACGTTCAGACAGTACGGGAATAAAAGAAAGATATAAGGAATTGACGTTCAGACAGTACAGGAATAAAAGAAAGATATAAGAGACTGACGTTCAGACAGTACAGGAATAAAAGAAAGATATAAAGAGATTGACGTTCAGACAGTACAGGAATAAAAGAAAGATATAAGAGATTGACGTTCAGACAGTACGGGAATAAAGAAAGATATAAAGTTGACGTTCAGACAGTACGGGAATAAAAGAAAGATATAAGGAATTGACGTTCAGACAGTACAGGGAATAAAGAAAGTATAAGAGTTGACGTTCAGACAGTACAGGAATAAAGAAAGATATAAGTTGACGTTCAGACAGTACGGGAATAAAGAAAGATATAAGAGATTGACGTTCAGACAGTACAGGAATAAAAGAAAGATATAAGAGATTGACGTTCAGACAGTACGGGGAAAAAAAGAAAGATATAAGAAGCGTTCAGACAGTACAGGAATAAAGAAAAATATAAGGCGCGTTCAGACGTACGGGGGAAAAAAAAAGAAAAGTATTAAAGAGAAAAAAAAGGGGAAAAAAAGTTCAGACGTACGGGGGGGAATAAAAAAGAAAGATATAAAAGGGAAAAAACTTTGGGGTTCAGACAGTACGGGAATAAAGAAAGAATAAAAAAAAAAAATTGACGTTCAGACAGTACGGGGAAAAAAGAAAAAATAAAAAATTAAAGTTGAAAAAAATTAAAAAGGGCGGTACAGGAATAAAAGAAAGATATAAGAGATTGACGTTCCCAAAAAAAAAAAAAAAACGGTTAAAAGGGAATAAAGAAAAATATAAAACGCGTTCAGACATGGAAAAAAAAAGAAAGATATAAAAGTGACTTCAGACAGTCAAAAAAAAAGGGAAAAAAAAAAAAAAAAAGGAAAAAGGGGTTGACGTTCAGACAGTACAGGGAAAAAAAAGAAAGATGAATGACTTCAGACAGTACGGAATAAAAAAAAAATATAAGAGATTGACGTTTCCAAAAAAAAAAAGTAAAAGGAATAAAATAAAGAAATATAAAAAGGGTTGACGTTCCCGACAGTACAGGAATAAAAAAAAAGATATAAGAATGACGTTCAGACAGTACAGGAATAAAAAAAAGATATAAAAATTGCGTTCAGACAGTACAGGAATAAAAAAAGATATAAAGATTGACGTTCAGCCCGTACAGGAATAAAAAAAAAGATTAAAGATTTACGTTCAAAAGCGGAATAAAAAAAGATATAAAGGTTTACTTCAGACAGTACGGGGGGAATTAAAAAGAAAAAAAATATAAAGATGACGTTCAGACAGTACGGGAATAAAGAAGATATAAGGACTGATTGAAACGGGGTTAGAAGGTTCCCGGGGGGGAAAAAAAAGAAAGAAAAAGAGATGACGTTCAGACAGTAAAAAAGGGAAAAAAAAAGGAAAAAAAAAATAAGAGATGACGTTCAGACAGTACGGGGAAAAAAAAAGAAAAATATAAAGTTGACGTTCAGCAGTACAGGAATAAAAAAAAGATATAAGAGATTGACGTTCACACAGTACAGGAATAAAGAAAGATATAAGAGATTGACGTTCAGACAGTACAGGAATAAAAGAAAGATATAAGAGATTGACGTTCAGACAGTACGGGAATAAAAGAAAGATATAAGGAACTGTCTTATCAGGTACACATAAACATAATCTTAGACCGAAATTATTACAATACTTCTGTCCTACATTATGTATGTGTCTGAACCAGCGCAACCTAATCACATTCTCAGAGCAAACCACTTAAATCACAAAAGTTTGGTTAACTTGGTTGATAAAAACGAGCGCAAATCACTAATACATTCAATGGTTAACTCGGCAATGAACTGAATGTTTCTGTCAAAATAGCAAATTGAATCAATTTTGTTCAATCTTGTCTATAGTATCAAGTCGGGGTATATGGAACAGATCGATGCACTGTAACAAGATTAAAATAATCCGTTTTGTTAGAATCCTGTAGAGATATGACATGTAAGGCCCTACAGAACTATATCTCAACATTTGAAGGTAATATAAGATATTCACTTTTTCGCTAGCTTTCCTTTCTCTAAAACAACATTCTAGATACTAAAATACAGAAGGGCATAAAGCGTTTACAAACATAAGTTAGTGAGCCTCTGTGGAAAAATAATTTTATAAAGTAGTTTGTCTTGTGTTTTAAGAGTTATAGGTTCGAATCTCAAACAACACAGCTCGGTTCACGGGTGTATTCTAGAAAGCAGTGTGCCATGTCTTTGGATACGGACCAAGCCATATGGGTAACTACACCTCCCCATTAAAAAAATAGAAGTAAACCTACTATATATAATTTGGATTCTTCGACAGATGTTAATTCTTATTTTTCACTTTTTTTTTACCTACGCACTCTGATATAACCAAAACAAGGTACGTCCTAAGGTTGAAAGCGACATGCCTCGGCTTAAAGAGTTTAATCCCCTTTCGTAACAAAACACTATGGATAACTCCAGTTCATTGTACTGAATTCGTGAAATTTAAAACGTATTTAAGACGGCACATTGTTGAAGTCCTAAATTCTAAAGCAGATGATCATGAGGATTATAGAAATAAAAATGCGAAATACATTAAGAGCTTGCAGGATTCAGACATGGTATTATGACTAATAATAATAAATTAAAAGTGTTGAGAAAAAAAACGTTTATAATCTGGATCACAATGCCTGTTTTATAAACTACAACAAAGTCTCCGATTACGTATAACATCAAACACAATGGAACATCATGAGGAACACAGTTTTGATCTCAATTATTCCACCCAATGAGCAAAGCGCAGTCACAAGAAATAACTACATGTGAAATAGGTTGCCTGCGAAAAGTTACCAACAACACAGAAACGACAAGTCATAACATCAGCATAGAAAGAAAGTTGGCACAGAGCCTGCCTGAATTACATTGAGAAACAAAGAAGAAGTGGTTTGCCCACTTAATAAGAATGCATCCAAACTCCACAGTAAACAGAATCTCCTAAAACAAAACATCGGGAAAGACAGAGAGGAAGACCACGAAAAAGATGGTTAGATGACATAGCAGAATCCTGGGAAAGAGCAAAAATAACAATCACCCAAGCCACCAAAACAGAGCAAGACAAAACGAAAATCACAACACTGGGTAACAACCCGGTAGCAGTGTGACGACACTGGGCAACAACCGGTAGCAGTGTGACGCACTGGTAACAACCGGTAGCAGTGTGACGACCTGGGTAAACCCGGTAGCAGTGTGACGACACTGGGCAACAACCCGGTAGCAGTAGTGCGACCTGGGCAACCCGTAGCAGTGTGACGACACTGGGTAACAACCCGGTAGCAGTGTGACGACAAAAGAAGAAAAAGAATTCCACCGAATTAAATACATTGTATCATTAGCAAAAGTCGTTTGAGAATAGCTAATAAAACATGAGAATAGTTCAAGGTGTGAAAAGAAATAACGCAAAGCAGCATCAAATCCTCATACTAGTTCAACATCGATGCATACAAAAATCAAAAGTAAAAACAGTTTTATTCTTTGACAAATGGTAACAACAAATCCCAGATTTTAGACATGCAGATGACAAAGTTCTGCTTTCAAATAATGTAAATATATTAGTACAGGTATACTTCAAACAAGCACAGTGAAAGTCAGGAACCTATTCTGTGTAGAAAGAAAGTTCAAATTATGTCTATTGAGAAACAAGATGCAACGCAAGTTACCACTAATACTGAAAAAAAATGAAAATTATACAAATTTGGAATATCTTGACTAGCAATTAAGCACAATTTACGCAGGAAATAAAAAGACCTTCTTTGTTAATGCATAAGTTAAATAGTACGAAGAGCTTTTAGCATAACACAAGAAAGAAAGAAAAGGAAAACCTGTAAGGATAAGCAATTTTGTTCTGTGGCAGTAAATGAATAGAAACATGAACCACTATAATCAATCAATCATGTTTCCGCATTGAACGTTGACTGTAATAGATCTCCAAATAATCATACCCTTTACCCTGAGGGTAAACTCTGCCAGATTTGTACCTGTTCACCTACTGATGTTTTCTTCCAAATTGTATCTCTGTCTTCTCCTTGTTACCCTTCGACCTTCTCTTTCAATATATTTTTTTTAGCATAGTGGCATATTTCTTAATGGGACCAAAGTAACATAACGGTTTAATTGTTACCTTCTTGAGTAGTTCTCTTTTCATTCCTAGTTACTGAAATACTATTTATTAGTTTTTTTTCTCCTTTCCATAACACTCGCCTTATTCTTCTGTATTTTTACATTTGTGGGACGGATTAGCGTAATGCATAAGCATTCGCCTATCGCCTCGACACAAGAGGGTGTGAGTTCAATCCCACACTCTACGTTCCACGGGGAGAAGGAATTGACCCTCCTACCTCCTGGACATTATGGCCTAGAAATGTGAAGGGGAAGTGACTTCATAATCACGTTTTACACTCTTACATTCTTCTCTCCATCTGTTTGTTCATTTTGCACGTTTCGTTTCCATACAACAATGATGTATATTTATATATAAACTGATAAGTTTTATCTTTTACGTATTTGTTATTTGTTTGAATGTCAATATACTTTTCATATCGTTCTATACGTTCTTGAACGTTCTATACATCTCTTCTGAACTTCATTTTCACATCTTCCGTCTTCTGTTCGTATATGACTAAGATATACATAACTTGATGCTTAACCGGTTTTTAAAGCCGAAGGATTGACTTCATTGCACCGAGTGTAACCCCATCTGGTTCGCGCTCTCTCCCAGAAATGGCAGACACCTTCCAAGAGCATTGCACAAGCACGAACTCCGTAGCTCTAGAAACAATCCTGGAGACTCTGGAAAAGCTGCACTCGTGAACAGAACGTCGCGGTCCGGGTTCGAACCCACGACCTTCGATTCACAAGGCAAAGGGTTTAACCACTTAGCCACAGAGACCCCCAACCCACAACAACAGCTTGCTTATTATCGTTCTCCATTTACCATTATGTTCACACATTTATCTCTCCTTCTTTTGCTTATTTCTACCAAACTTTTGGTTCTCCGAATATTAAACTTTTCACTCCACAATTTTTGTTTTAACCTACGGAAACGTTTCAGTTGCAATGCAAATTTAGCAATAAATGTAGTTTATACCTTTATAACTCTAGCCTAACTCTTTAACAACGTTATATTTGTTCACGTCCAGACGCATTTATACGGCAATGTTTACTGAGTTAGCCTGTATACTGACTTTGCAACCTTCAAAAATACTACAAACCAGCATATAGGCTTAGAAGGACTAAAGAGTTAATCATCATCATCAAGGTGCGTATCCTTTATAGACGTTGCTCTCTTTGCAGCACATCTGAAATTCACTCTGTCTCTAGCCAGTTCACCCACTTCGTCGATGGTCATATTCATGGTTTCTTTAATATCTTGTAGCCATCTTCTTCTTGGTCTGCCTCTGCGTCCTGGGACCCTGCCCTCTAATATTGTTCTCTCAAGGCCATCGTGACGCTTGATGTGACCAAAGTATGTAATTATTCTGTATAGTATGTTGTTTATCAGCCAATTCTCTTTAACATTTAGTTCTTTCAGGACATCAGTGTTCTTTCTTTTTCTGTCCATGGTATTCGTAGGATCTTTCTGTAGCATTTAGTTTCGAAGGACTGAATTTTCTTTCTTGTTTTTAAAGAGTTAATATGCAAGCCATGTATTTTACTCTTCTTGCTTACTTGCACCCCTTCACGAGCACACAAGAAGAAAGTTGATTCCTTTGAAACAAAGAGACACATAACAGTTCTTAGAAGAACTTGGATAATGAAGAGAAAAATAAAATATTCTACAATATCTGAATTTCGAGAAATATGACTTATTAACTATATTATGTCTCAGGAACTGAAATATTTTAGTTATATTAAACGTCACAGTGATTTTAGATATATATATATATATACAGAGGAGAGAGGAAGAGAGGATTGATTGGTTAATTGATAGGACCATCATCATTGCACTTTGGTGAGTAACCATATGTGCTCCGATCTCTTTCTTAACAGGAAGATCTCAGCGGCAGTGCACAGAACGGCGTAGTCATGACTCGAACACACGACATTTGAAATTCAAATCAGCGGCTTAACCACTGGCAATTGCTTGACATAAACGTTATCTTTATTCACTTTATCATCCACGTCCCCCTACCCTCCGCCCCCACCTGCTCTTATATTTGTGATTGAGCTGACACTAGCTATTTACAGTTAAGATATTAGCTTGGACAAAAGATCAATATAATCCAGAAGCTGTGTGATCTTTCCTCATGTTTTGTTTTGTTATTCCTATCCAGTGTTCACATTGTATCCAGATTTCAAGATCAGAAAGTTTCATGAATAGCAAGAAAAGGCTGAAAGAACTGTCCAAAAAATGAAAATATTAACAAAATAACAAATTCTGGATCAACGTGAAGTTTTTGCGATTGAATATCGAATAAAATTGTGTTTTGATGACTGTTGACTTTTTCACGCAATGATCTTGTATTTTGTTATTGTTGTAATACGTCCTATGTAGAAAGTCACTTTATTTCTCTCATTTTCCATGTCTCAACTGTATTCGCAAGTACGTCCTATGTAGAAAGTCACTTTCATTTCTACTCATTTCTCCATGTCTCAACTGTATTCTCAAGTCTTTTCAAACCTTAGCGTATGAAATAACACGCTTCACATTTATAGAGCTTAGTGGGCAGGAGGTAGGAGGGTCAAATCCGTTCGTCATGTGTGGAACATCGAGTGAGCGATTGAAACCCTAGCCCTCCTGTATCATAGTCAACAGACGAATGCTTATGTATTACGCTTATCCGTGATATATCTGTCCAAAAAAGAGCTGTAATTACAGCTTTCTTCACATTTCAGAGACTAAGGAATTGTATAGGATAGAGGAATTAAGCCAGGAAAGTTGGCACAGAACATTGTTTGAATTGCATTGAGAAACAAAGAATGAAGTGGTTTGGCCACTTAATAAGAATTCATCCAAACTCCACAGTATACATTGTCTTCTACAACAGAACATTAGGGGAAGGCAGAGAAGACAACGGAAAAGATGGTTAGATGGTATGGCAGAATCCTGTCAAAGAGCAAAAATAGCAATCACCCAAGCCATCAGAACAGCGCAAGAAAACCACGACACTGTGCAACAACCTGGTAGCAGTGTGACGACAAAAGAAGAAAGAAGAAGAAGAGGAATTAAGACTGATTGAGAGGTCATCGGTTTTACAGAAAAACACTTTTGACATGACCGAGATGTCGAATACGGGATGTTTCCGTTACACAACTCTGCTGCCTTAATTCCTTCTGCCACCTCCTGTCTATACCATAGCTTCTTCTTCTTCTTCTTTTGTCGTTACACTGTTACCATTATGTCGCATAGTGTCGTGTTTTTCTGTCTTATTTTGCGCTGTTCTAATGGATGATTGTTGTATTTTGACAGGATTATGCTATGTCTTCTAATCATCTTTTTCTTGGTCTTCCTCTCGCTTTCTTTCCTGATGTTCTGTTATTGAAGATTTTGTTTACATTAACTGGAGCTCATTCTTATTATGTGCTCGAACCACTTCATGTTATGTTATGTTATGTTATGTTATGTTATGTTATGTTATGTTATGTTATGTTATGTTATGTTATGCGATCGACGTCACGGCACATTGGGCATTCCCATGCATGCTCTGTCCTCCGCTGCAGCAGCCATCCTAAAGTCCCTTTGCTCACCGTACCCATGAGAAGTTGATTACTATATCTTCTCTCTCTCTACCACGAAGACGACACTGTCTGGCATGTCCACACTTAACTTCTGCTGACAGTACCCATGAGAAGTTGATTACTATATCTTCTCTCTCTCTACCACGAAGACGACACTGTCTGGCATGTCCACACTTAACTTCTGCTGACAGTACCCATGAGAAGTTGATTACTATATCTTCTCTCTCTCTACCACGAAGACGACACTATCTGGCATGTCCACACTTAATTTTGCTGACAGTACCCATGAGAAGTTGATTACTATATCTTCTCTCTCTACCACGAAGACGACACTGTCTGGCATGTCCACACTTAACTTCTGATGACAGTACCCATGAGAAGTTGATTACTATATCTTCTCTCTCTCTACCACGAAGACGACACTGTCTGGCATGTCCACACTTAACTTCTGCTGACAGTACCCATGAGAAGTTGATTACTATATCTTCTCTCTCTACCACGAAGACGACACTGTCTGGCATGTCCACACTTAACTTCTGCTGACAGTACCCATGAGAAGTTGATTACTATATCTTCTCTCTCTACCACAAAGACGACACTGTCTGGCATGTCCACACTTAACGCCTAATTCTCGAACTCATTCCAGTGTCTGAGACGTGCTTCATGTTTTGTTTTTCTAAGTAACTCATGAAAGGTTCTGCTTTAACTTCTCTCTTATGCTGTTGTTTATGACTGTCTCTTCTTGTGTTGTTGGTAACTTTTCAAAGACACTGCATTTTACATGTAGTTATTTAATTTTTCTGACTGCGTTTTACTTATTATCCATATATGGCTCTGGTAGCACATCACACAAAGTATTGTTGATCATGTTTAGCTATCAGTGAGATGTTTTGGTGTCTCAATAACGGGGCTAGTTGATATGCTACAACATTTTCTTTTGGAATTCTAGCCTCTATCTTTTGTCTTGGAGATATATTGGACACACCTTGAGAAGAAATGATCAACGAATATCAAAACAGGCATTGAAGGGGGATGCAAAGGGTTCATAAAAGAGAGGACGACTTAAGTAGACTCTGAAACACACTTTGCTGAGAAAATCAAGAAATATCGGTCTCAATTCAAGGGGAGAGTTTGGGAGCCGGTTGCCTATGATAGAGTGGTATGGAGAAATTGCTTGCAGGCCCTATGTAACGTGTAATGGTACGAGAGGACATAATATTATTATCTCTCTGTCTAATATATATATATATATATTCTATAGAGCAGATACTTGGGACATAGATCATACTATATGTTATGATCTATAATTTCCAACCTGTTATCAATCATTTCTTTTAGCATTATATTTGCCTTTACATTTTGAGATCTCTGTACTGCTGAGGTACAGTATTGCCTATATGTTCCAACATTTTTCTGTTCGTGTTTTATGTGAGATGTTTGTGTTATTTTTCAATGGTTATTTGTGTCCATACTAGAAGAGACTGAGCACCTATTATCCTTCTCGAAAGGATCTGAATTCTTTAATATCATTTGAGAAGGACAATGGTGATCAGTTTCTTCTAACAGACTGTTAAGAGTATGGATGCTGATGATTCCTGTGACTCGTTGGTTAAACGTTCCTCATTCAGCTTATCTGACATCCAATTATATTTGCACATCATGTTATTTCCAATTTAATATTGTGCTATAAAGATTACATGCTGTAATTTCAGTATTCTCATCCAACAGACGTTTGCTGAGCACTCGTGCCATATTGGTTTTTGCTTTTTAAGGCCAAATACCCAAATTTTGTTTTCTTTCAAGTTGGCGTCAGAAAATTGCTTTGGCTTTTTGGTTTTTTCCCTGATTTTCTAATATTAGTTTCAAATAATGTTTCTAAAAATTATTTCTCTCATATCGTTAAACGTTACATATGGCCTGCAATTATTTTCTCCATGCTTCGCTATCCTGGGCAACTTGCTCAATCTTTTCTATTGAACTGAGTTCGATATTTCTCGCCTCTCTCAGTAAAATGTATTTCAAGGATTCCATAGAACTCTATTATTTTCTGGAACTCTCTTACTACCACTTCAATTTCTGCTTTGTTATTCTTTGATCATTTCTATCTCAGACTATACCCAACATATCTACATCTTCTCTTTATTATAACTGTTGTTGTTAGTGGTTGACCTAACATTTCTATGATTTCATCACTTCTCCTGAATTTGTCTCAATATATGTTCATTATGTTTTTAAACAATAAGAATGCCATTAAAATAATTTACCTTTCAGTGTAACCATTAAGCATTCTTGAGACCACGCATCTACGAGGCAAATGCTTGAACCACTATTCTATCAATGCTTTCAAATAGCACTTAAACTCATTAAGAAATAACAGATTTTACAAAAATGATGTAAGTGTATTCTAGAGAAAACTCTGAACTTATAATAGACTTTTCTGGACCAGAGAAATATTTCACAATATATAACAATTTAACTTTTTAGTTATGTTAAATCAAGTTTCAAGGACACAGTTTACAGTTACCCTTTATAAACGTCTGTCATTCTGTCAATCATGAAAGTTGTGCGTTCTTACTCCGACCGAATCACATACGCTATTTCTTCATGAGATTCCTAGGATTGGTGCTGGAGCTATGGAACTCGTGTTTTGTGCAACCTTTTCGGCAGATGACGTGCCATTTCTGCCAACAGAGATGGAGCCATATGTTGAAACTCTATGCAATAAAGTCGATCCGTCGCATTTAGAACCTTTTTTTAAGTCTCTTTATAAACCTTGTAAAAATAATATCATGGTTTTTGTAGATCTGTACAGAAAAATGTCATACAGAAAAATGTCATACAGAAAAATGTCATACAGAAAAATGTCATATTGTCGATTTGAAAGAACAAGTTTCATTTCAGAAAGATGGGTTTAAAACAGTCTACTGTTTTCCTGGTGTATTTAAATATCATGCATTTTTCGTTTCATTACTGTTGTTTTCCACCATCATAAGGTGCTGTCTCTTCATTAAAGGCTGGCTACTATTGATTTCTAACATCCCCTGTCTCCTGACTTGATATTGAACTTTGGCAGACTATATTTTGTTTTTCTTTTGATGTCTTCTTTTGATGTTTCCTCTCCCACTTGTGTGTCTGTTTTCCGCTTGCTCGTCATTCTTTAACTTTCCCCTCTAATAAGGTTTCGATCAAAGTGTAATTTCTTAAGGTGTCCGAAATATTTAACTTATTTTATTTTTATTTCCTATAGTAATTCTTTCTTCATTACTAGTTATTCTAGAAATTCTTTATTTGCCTGTTTTTCTTTAAACGACATAAGACATATTCTTCTGTAAATCCAAGTCTCAAAAGCAGTGGCGGCAGTGATCAGTTTTGTTGGTGGGACCAGACAGAAATTTTCGGAAAAATCATGTTTTCGGTTAGGATATATTTTAATGTATCAAATAATAAATACACGTTACATCTTATTTTTGGTGGGACCCGGCCCCACTGGCCCTTAATGACCAGCCGCTACTGCTCAAAAGTATTAACTCTGTCGTCCAACTGTCATAGTTAGCTTTTTTGCTATCTGTTTAGATGTTAGTAGCTTGCTAAAGTAATTACATGTACTTTTGACTATCTTTATTTACCCCCTAATCTCTTTTTGCTTTTCTGACTTATTTACAATACTTGATAGAAATGTCTTTGAGATTCTTTTTTTTTTTGCAAGTTTTTTAAAAAACAGAAGAAAGAAATAAAATCCGAAATTTTGTTGAAGCAATTAATAATCAGAACAAACTACTGCTTTTAAAAAAATGTAAAAATAAAAAAAAGAATTTTTACTTCTGACAATGTTTATGCTGTAAGTTTCATTTGTTTCTGAAAGTGAAAATTTTACCTTTTTTTCTTCTTTTCTTCTTTTCGTTTGTTTTCATTACTTGTTGGAAACTTTTTTTGGCCTTTCTCTTTTGGCCATTCTTTTTGTTTTCCGGTCTTCTGTGGCACCTTTTGGGCCCAAATTCTGGCCAACTCGGGTGGAAACTCTTTGGAAACTCTGTTGAACCTGGGCCTTTCCGGGGCCCATCCTTTGGCAGTTTTTGTAGGCCTTCCCCTTTGGCCATTCTCTGTGCCATTTTTTTTTTTTATTCTCTGTTGACCATTCTCTGTTTGCCATTCTCTGGGTCTTTCTCTGGGAAACCTGTGAAATTTCTCTGTGGAATTTTTTGTTGGCCACCTCTGTTGGCAGTTCTCTTGGAAACCGGGGCCCATTCTCTTTGCCATTCTCTGGGGGCGTTTCTCTTTGGCCATTCTCTTTGGGTTTTCTGTTGGCCATTCTCTGGGCCATTCCCTCGGGCCATTCTCTTTGGCAATTCTCTGCTGGCAATTCTCTTTTGGGATTCTCTGTTCCATTCTCTGTTGGCCATTCTCTGTTGCCATTCTCTGTTGGCCATTCTTTTTCAATTCTCTGCTGGAAACTCTGGCCATTCCTGTTGGCAGTTTTCTTTTGGGCCATTCTCTTTTGGCACTCTTGGCCATTCTCTGTTGGCGTTTTGGGTTTTTAAGAAAAACGGAGCGTTGTTCTGCAATTTAAACATTACCCAAATACTCGATATTTGTATTTTTGGGTTTTTGGTATTTTGGGGGTTTTGGGGTTTTCCCAAACATACCCCATACAAATTTTTGCTGCCTCTCGGTACCACGTTTTCGTACAGACTCATTTAATTAGTTAATTTTAAGTTCAATTTTAAAAAGAACGAAGATGACATGGTTTGTCATGTGTATTTTATCCCGTGGGGACATTGGCTAGGACATTTTTCAAAAACCCGCCAAACTCTAGATAACTAAGACAACGATGGGACCCCTGACCAGACGAAAAGGGGGGGGTTGGAAAAAAAGTGTTTGATAGAACACTGCAAGCTTTTTGCAATTTTACTCAACTGGAGTCTACTTTATTTATTGAGAAAAAATATTCATAATATTGATATTTTATTTTTAAAACTGAATTTGTTGAAAAATATATTTTTGATTTAGTTTTTTGTGTTGATTTTTTCCCGTTTTTCTTCTTTACGCCCAAATTTTTAATCACTTTTTGTGATATTTTTGATTTTTTAAAAGAACGTATTTCCGGGAAGGTCCCCCATGCCGGACAGGCCCAAGGTGAGAGGCCCAGACTAAATGTGGCCTCCGGGCCCCCCAGGTTGGGGGTTCCCAGTGCAACAACTCGCCCCATAAAAAAAAAAAAATTTACAGAAATTCAAAGGAAAAAAATGTTTTGTGCCCAGCGGTTTTGAGAAAGTACCACTTCAGCATGAACAGTAGGGTGAAACCCCAAGGGGCCCACGCGGGGAATTCAAGTCTGCGGGATGTCAAAACTAAACAAGAATAGGATTCGGGAACGTCGAACAATTTCAGACCACAAAGAATCACAGGTGGTAAAAAAAATGCAACACTATAAATTACACATTCTAGGGTCAGCGAAAGTAGATGGACAGGTTGGACAGACGAAAACTAGAAGGGGGAAACCTTTTATACTCAGGAAGAGACGGGGAATTTCAGCAGGAGTTGCACTAATAATAAGGAAAGGATTAATAAACACTTTAAAAATCCGTTAAGAAAGATTGTTGGCCCGTTTTAAGGGGAAAAGAAAGAATAATTCAATGCCCCATAACGAACCCGAAGAAGGGGACAAAACAATTTTAAAAGGTTGGGGAAATAGTGGACAAGGCCAGCTCGGGACTTTTTATCAAAATGAACCTAAAAAAGTTAAAAAATAACAGACACAGAGAAGTAATGGGGAAAGAGGGATGGGCACTAAAATAAAATAAATTTTAGAATTTTTGTCTCGAAAACAGACTGATCTAGGGGGGCACATTGTTTCCCCCGGACCTCCGTCATGTTCCCCCAAATGGAAGAGATAAAAACCGATAGCCCATTTTTATGACCAAATAAATGGCGAAAGTTCTTGATGTAAAGGTGAAAAGAGGGGCTGACGTGGGCACACCCCTTGTCGTTTCCAGTCGGTAAATCAAGAAACATATTTAAACCCCAAAAAAAAGAATTTTAATGTTAACCTTTAAAAACAAAAGATTCTAAAAAATTGTGGGAAATAAAAAAAGTTTCCCAAAACCCCAAGCAGTCGACCCACCAAAAGTATCCAAGAAAAATGGAATGCGTCAAAGGCACAATAAAAAAGAGAGTAGTGCTGGGGCCATAAAAAACAACATAAAAAGGGTAAGGGCCTTGAATTCCAAAAAGGAAAGGAAAAAAAAAATCTCATCAATAGCATTAGATCAAACTCAAAAAAATAAAGGGAAAAAAAAGAATATACAGAACTAAACAAAATGGTAAAAGAAGTGCTAGAACAGACGAGGGTTTTTTGGAAAAAACAGCGAAATAGCAGAAAAGGCTGCTAAAGTAATGATCTGCCCCACTTAAAGATTCAAACAATTTGGGAGGGAAAAAACAACATAACATCCCGTCAGAAACAGGAGGACAACTGTTGACAACAGAGCAGGGCAAAGGGGATGGACATCCCCTTTGAAGATGTGTAAAAAGACCTGATCCCGAACATCCACCGGGTATCCCACCGGCCGCCGGATATTGATATCAACCCAAATTGCCAGAAAAGCAAAAATAGTAAATTTGAATCCCCGAGAAACAACAAAGCACCAAATGATGAAAAGACAGCAGGCTTTCAAAATCGTCCCATCTTTGCTACAAACATATTAGGCCATTGTTTGAGATATCTGGGAGAAAAAAATTGCCAAGGTTGGACTAGGGTACTGTGGTGAAAATCCCAAGAAAGGAGACCTAAAGATTGCAATAACTGGGGAGGAATCCTTGCTTTAACCCAAGTAAGATATTCTGCAAAATTGTCATAATGCGAATACAAAAACAGTAGACAAGTGTCTAAAAAAGAAAACAGGATTTTGGAAAAAAAAGGGAAAAAAATGCCTTTTCCCTGCGTAACTTTTTGAACAAGGGAGGGAAAGGCTAATATATCAACTTCATAGTTTTTAAAGGCATTGACATCAAGAGACAGCCTATGGAAAATACTGAGACAATACCGGGGACCGCAGAAGCTTGTCACATATACCCTCTTCATAAAGATTTTCCTCAACCAAAAACCAAAAAACACCCCGAAAATCGGTGAAGACAGGGATGCAATGTCCTCTTTTTTTAGTATTACAATTGACTGGGTCAAAAAAAGTAAAACAACAAACCAAGAGGGAAAAAGATGGCCCTTTCGGAGTTTTAGGACCTGGACTTTCCCCGACGTAAGCCCTGGTGTCACAATGAACATATACAAGAGAAAATCAATACTTCACCCGGCAAAGCAGTGGCCAAAACAAAAACAGGAAAAACAAAAAATTTTGACAAAAAAAATCCAACAACCCGTAAGTTAGAAGATGAAACACTAAAAGGGTTGAGCAGTTTTCAAACTTTTGCGTACTGACATAAAAGGTGTCACAGAGGAAGATATAAAATCACGTTGAGTAAGGCCAGGACCCTTTTTCCAGAATGAAACCAATAAAATCCAAAAACTACAAAAGGGCCACAAAACTTAAACTCTATAAAAACATTGTTTTCCAGTTTTTCTACGGATCGGGGTTGGGGGATGACCAAAGGAGATACTAGCAGGCTGTCGTTTTCCACCCTCTTGTCTTGCAGAATCTTTGGGGAAACTTTTGGCCAGTAAAAAAATCCAAAACCAACTACTCCAAGACCAAAAAGGCAAAAGCTTAAAAAAAAGAAGATGGAAGTGACTTTATGAGTGGGAAAAAATCCTAAGGATAGCCCCCACTTGGCCCGAGGGAAAGGAAAAGGGGGGTGGACAAATGGGCGCATGGTGGAAAGGCTGGGCCGCATCTCTGACGTGGGGGTCTGCGCTGAAGGTTGCACGGGACAGGAGAGCATGGAAATCCCTAAGCCCATTTCACAAACGGATTATGTGGGAAAACGGGAAAAAGGTATAGGTTCTAAAACAAACTAGACTTTCACGTTTAGGACATGTGCATTATTTTAACCAAAAACCCCTTTTGTCGCCTCTTAGGCAGGCAGGAAACGTGGTTATATTCTTCCCACAATTGGGCCCCCATAACCACTGGGTTTTTTAACCGCGTGTTGATTTTAAAAAGAATTCGTCTATATACAACAATATTGGGAAACGAGGTCCGGGGGATTTGGTCGTTTCCCCATAATTTTACCTGAGTCCGAAAGGCCCATAAGTTTATGTTGGTCGGGATAGACAGGATGAAAGGGTTGCTGGACGTTCTAATAAAACAGGGAAAAGAATGTGGAATGAGAGATAAAATTTTCTGATTTTAATGGGAAACAATTGAAGAAAGACGGCAGAACACATCAAGAAAATGGTTTGTGGAATCGGGAAGAATATTTTAAAAAGGGAACCAAAAGAAATATATATAAAACAGAAAGAACTTATCACGTGATGTCAATAAAAAATATTTAAATTTGTTTCAGTTTTCAGACTTTTTCCCTATTTCTACAAAATTAAAATTGAAATCTGTCAACACTGCCGGTACATGTAGAGCCCAGAAATCCTAATGAACAAGAAACTATTTCAACCCCTTTTTATTTTAAAAAATTTTTGGTTCATAAACAAGGATATAAATTCTTCAATGTAAAGAAAAGCTTGAAGAGACACATAAAAAATGTTGGGATAATACAATTTAATCTACTATATGCCTTCAAGTTCAAACAGAACTGGCTGATCTAAAAAAAAATAAAAAATTAAAACTTTTTGAAGATATCAATGGATCGGGGGTTGGAGACGCCATAAGGAAAGGCATCCCGACAACAAGCAGAAGGAAGACCACGGGAAAATATTTAATGTAATTTTAATTTAAAAATGACGACGAGTGGGGAATTTGCCTATGAGATATACATTTTCTAAGAACTGTTAGGGTGGCAAAGTTCTGCTCAAGACAATTTGTTTGATGAATTCACACGTCTTCTGGTTGTAAGATGGTCTCATCTCTAAATTAGAAGATTGGGCCCGTTTACAGGGAGCTGTCATCTCAATGAACAAGAAGCTGTTTGGGTTTTAAAAAAAGGGTTAAATCCCAAAGTTCAACTGTGTTTATTTTCAAACTGTCACAAATATGATAATGGTATCAGATAAGTTCGTTCCGTCACTTCAGCATAACAAGTCGCAATCTTCATAACCAGTCCTCATTTTCAAAAATTGCAATCTACTAAACAGACCTCCATTTAAACAAGTCGCAATCACATAAACAGACACTTCATTTACAAAAAGTCGCAATCTTCATAACCATACTACATTTTTTAAAAAAGTCCTTAATCTAATAAACAACCTCCATTTAAACAAGTCGCAATCTACATAAACAACCTCCATTTGTATAACAAGCGCAATCTAAAACAAGTCCCAATCTACATAAACAGTCACCCATTTTTCATAAAAATCTCTTAATACCTTCCATATTAATAACAAGTCGTTCAATCTTTTTTAAAAAAAATCTGTCCATTAATTCGTAGCCCTTTGAAATTGATTTTCTCAAAACTACCTGTTGGGTCTCAGTGATTTTTTTCATGGCCTTTGAATATCCAAAACCCAAAATAAAACAACCAGTAGTCCATAGATGTACGGTTTGCACATCGGCAATTCCTTTGATCTTTTTTTAAATTGCAAAACGGGGCTCAAATTTTTATTTTTCAGTAATCCCCAGAATTTGTCCCTGAAATTTTTCATAGGTGTATTCCATATTAACTTGATGGTCAAGTAATTAATTTTGCCATTGCAATTGGGAAATTGGATCAAAACGAGTCCTCCCCCGGGCCCCTTAGACCCCAGGGGGGTCTTCTTCACCCAAAAAATTTTAGATGGTAAGATTTTGGATTGGAAAAGTATGGGTTGTTTTCTCGTTTTAATCAAAATATGATTTGTATCATCCCGAATCTGAGATTCCATGAGGTTGATAATTTTTACGGCTGGACAAAGAATCCACCTCCAGTACTGTCTTCCTCTCGGCAATTTCAACACCTTCCCAGGGAAATGCATGTCATTTGGGGGGCCCCTTCAGAACTTCAACATCCCTATTTTAAACGTCCTGTTCTGTTCGCAACTTGCCCTTTACTTTTGCCCAGACAAGCTCTATCGGATTGGGGGAGCGATATGGGGGTAGTCGCAAAAAACGTGTGGCCCTATTCTGCAATGATTTTGGGCTAAAACACTTTTTATTTGTCTCCTCACCGGTGCAAAACTCGGGGTTTAAAAATGTTCATCGAAGCTGACATTTTCCTTAGCAAGCCAAGTCCCAATTTGATCTTTTGTATTTGATGCAGTTGGTACTTTGTCTTCGCTGATACTGCGTTGTGATAGGATGCATTATCCATTACCAAGCATGATGGTCTGTTTAGAATTGGAAGTAGATCTTTCTCCATCCAGTGCCTGAAAATATGTCCATTCATTTCTGTGTAGTAGTCCCTACCGTCAGTACTTTGATTAGAAAATAAGTCCAGCGTCATGGACAAGACCTTCTTCACTGCTTCCTACATGTGTTAGTATAATACGCTGGCCTTTGCTGCTTGGTATTTTTCTTTTCTGTTCACCGTCTACTGATTGCCATTCTTTAGCATTGGTGTGGTGAGCATTGAGCCAGGATTCGTCCAAATATACAATATCATAGCCTTGCCTCCGCCGCTCACGGATCTGCTTCAGGTATTTACTTCGGGCAGCAATTAAATGTGGCTTTTCACAAATAATATTCCGGCCGCCTATAGTTTTTCTGAAGGTGAAGCCGGCGGCTCTACAATTTTTCATAGAGTACTTTTAGAAATGTCTATGCTGCAATCGGATTGCAGTTTTAATTTCAGTTTCCTGAGAGTAACAAGTTGATTTGTCGAAACTTTTTCAAGAGCTCCCGTCTTATGACATCTATATCAAAGTCGTCAATTGTTTTTTTTCCTTCCTGTTGACATTAGTGCACTTTGTGTCCTGTTTAATCCATGGGGAAAAGGATTCTCTATTCAGACCAGCGCCAGTTGCGTTCGTTTCTCAGGGTTATGAATATCGCAATATAGATGACCTCTCTTAGATTCCCTACGGAAGTGTTGTATAGTAAAACTGTAACCTTCTGCATTGTTATAATGGCACTTCAGACTCATTATGAATGTGATATCAATGTCAGTTTTGATAAGCCAACAAATATGATACAATAGTTTCATACAAATAGCGAGATAAAACCTATGACTATATACAACGGTATCCCAATTATAACGTCATATGCTTTCGCCAAAGTCGACTGTTAGGTGCACGGGATTTCGTGAAATTGTTGTTTCACGATATTTCAATGTTACCATAATGTATTTTTAGAACAACGCCTCTGTGTACCGTAGATCTGTTACTATTGTGTACAATCCGGTGAGGTTAATTTTAATATAACCTGAAGAAGAAATATTTCAAACTACATCAAATTTTTTTGGGAAAAAAATATTTCTTAGCGTCATGGATATTCTAAGGCTGTTGCAAAATCACTGAGATCCAACAGGTAGTTTTGAGAAAATCAATTTCAAACGTGCTCACGAATTAATGGACAGACTATAGTAACAAATCGTTTAGTATATATAAAAAATTCATTCAATCGTAATAACAAGTCGTTCAATTGTCATAACAAGTCATTCATTCTTCAAAACAAGTCCCTCAATCTTCAAAGTGGTTGAATCCTATGTTTGCCTATTTGTTTTTTCGTAAGATCTAAATACCTGTACATTGTTTATTTGTTGATTATAATCTTTGCTTCCGTTGCTTCCTCTGGGGTACTTGTAAAAAATAATTCTTGTTCTATTTTTATAAAAACTTCTGAAAAGTCATTCAATTTTTATAAATGTCATTCCGTCTGCATAACCAGTCGTTCAATGGGCATCTGAAGATTGCGAATGATAAGTCCAGCATCTAAAACATTTTTTTAATCTAAATATCTTTAAACCTATGTTTAGAGAGAGAAAAGAGAGAGAGAGAGAAAGGGTGAGGTTGACAGAGTAATCAATGCCTGTACATTGAATTACTACTTTGCTCTAACAATTTTTAAACCACACATTTGTGTCTGTGAAGAAAAAAGATAGATAGCGGCAGAGGAATGGAGAAAAAGAGAGAGGTGTGTGTGTGTCTGAAAATCAAATCACAATTACTTAGTGTTAACAAATCGTTAAGCTCACATCTTGTGAGAGATAGAGAGGAGAGAGAGAGAGAGAGATTTGTGTGGGGTGTGTGTATGTGTGTGTGTGTATGTGTAAAGCAAACCCTGCAGATTGAATTACTTAGTTACCCAATCTCGAAACTACGTCCGAAAAGCTAGCAAGTGTGTATTTTGTGTGTGAATGTGGTTGTGTTTAAACATCTTTGTAACGTTTCCAATTACTTGATCTTAACATATCTTGAAACTCACGCATGGTGGAAGAAAAAAGCGATAAAAGAGAGAGAAAAAGAGAGGCGAGAGAAGGAAAGAAGATGGAGAGAAGAGAGAGACGGCAAGAGACAGAGAGAGAGAAAGAAAGAGAGAGAGAGAAAAGAGAAAATATATATATATATATAAACTCTAGGCCCCACTGCAGATGGATAATCTTTTTCATAAAGCTTCATGTTATCAAGAAAACGATTTTGTTTTCTTGACGCTGTAAATGTGGAGAGGATGATTTTTGTTAGCTTTATCTTTAACTTGTCTTCAATCATGTTCTACATCTCATGTTCATCTTTTCTTCAATCATGTTCTACTTCTTATGTTCATCTTTTCTTCAATCATGTTCTACTTCTCATGTTCATCTTTTCTTCAATCAAGTTCTACTTCTCATGCTTCATCTTTCTTCAATCATGTTCTACTTCTTATGTTTCATCTTTTCTTCAATATGTTCTACTTCTCATGTTCATCTTTTCTTCAATCAAGTTCTACTTTTATGTTATCTTTCTTCAATCGCCCTTTTTCTCATGTTCATCTTTTCTTCAATCAAGTTCTCTTCTATGTTCATCTTTTCTTCAATCATGTTCTACTTCTCATGTTCATCTTTTCTTCAATCATGTTCTACTTCTCATGTTCATCTTTTCTTCAATCAAGTTCTACTTATGTTCATCTTTTCTTCAATCAAGTTCTTTTGTTTCATTATTTTTTCAATCATGTTCTACTTCTTGTATTATCTTTTCTTCAATCAAGTTCTTATGTTCATCTTTTCTTCAATCAAGTTCTTATGTTCATCTTTTCTTCAATCTGCTTCTACTTCTTATGTTCATCTTTTCTTCAATCAGTTCTACTTCTTATGTTCATCTTGTCTTCAATCATGTTCTACTTCTCATGTTCATCTTTTCTTCAATCATGTTCTACTTCTCATGTTCATCTTTTCTTCAATCATGTTCTACTTCTTATGTTCATCTTTCTTCAACGTCTACTTCTTATGTTCATCTTGTCTTCAATCATGTTCTACTTCTTTTTTATCTTTTCAATCATGTTCTACTTCTCATGTTCATCTTTTCTTCAATCAAGTTCTACTTCTATGTTCATCTTTTCTTCAATCATGTTCTACTTCCATGTTCATATTTTCTTCAATCAAGTTCTACTTCTCATGTTCATCTTTTCTTCAATCAAGTTCTACTTCTTGTATTCATCTTTTCTTCAATCAAGTTCTACTTCTCATGTTCATCTTTTCTTCAATCAGTTCTACTTTCATGTTCATCTTTTTAACAAGTTCTACTTCTCATGTTCATCCTTTTTTAATCATGTTCTACTTTTATGTTCATCTTTTCTTCAATCATGTTCTACTTCTCATGTTCATCTTTTCTTCAATCATGTTCTACCCTTTTGTTCATCATTTCTTCAATCAAGTCCCTTTTTTCTCATGTTCATCATTTCTTCAATCAGTTCTTCTTCTCATGTTCATCATTTCTTCAATCAAGTTCTTCTTCTCATGTTCATATTTTCTTCCATCAAGTTCTACTTCTCATGTTCATCTATCTTCAATTTTTTCCCTTTTTATGTTCTTTTTTTTCTTGAGACCTGGGGACTTCTACTTCATGAATATAATCATTTGAAAATTGATCATGTATGACAAAAATATACATCAATTTTCTACTTCATGAATAAAATCATTTGAAAATTGATCATGTATGACAAAAATATACATCAATTTTCTACTTCATGAATAAAATCATTTGAAAATTGATCATGTATGACAGAAATATACATCAATTTTCTACTTCATGAATATAATCATTTGAAAATTGACCATGAATGACAGAAATATACATCAATTTTCTGTGTCAAAGTGAAAATAGAGCATGTATATATATATATATATATATATAAATATATGTGGGGCGTTGGCAAACTGTTATAATAGAGATGGGGGCGTGACAAAGTTTATGAATGCAAAGTGGGCGGTGGGATGAAAAAGTTTGGGAATCTATGATTTAGATATACGTTCTCTTACTTTGGACCTTTCTAGCTCAGAACTTATAGTATATTCACTATTAAAACAGATTAGTTGAGAAATTCTGCCCAATATTACTATTTTTATTTTACTAATAGATACTCTTTCATCGTACAATAAACAAACATTTTGCATTTATATTCAATGACACAATGTTGATCCCATCCAGAATTACAAATGTAGTTCCGTTATCGATTAGTCATATTTTTTAATGGCATATGATACCAATTAAAAGATATTACACCTTTGGTTCAGGCTAACTTATAATATCAATTTAAAAGATTTTTTTTTAAAATCATTGATAGATAAAGAACACACTGTTCCTACTATGAACTGAAACTGAAAGCGTCTCTATTGAAGATAAAATTCGGTGTTCGTGGCCGGTGACCGGCGGGTCTCGCATAGAATCTCCTCGTATGTATGATTTGATTGAAGGGATGAGTTGAAAGATGAAGCCGTAAGGTTTTTCGGTAAAAAAAACACAAATGGAGTTGCTAAGTACAGAACGATTACAAAAGAAAAGATTGTAAAAGCAGTAAGACGGTGGTCTCGGAGACTGTCACAAAAATGTAATAATTTGTTAGTCAAAAATGCTTATTTACTTAAAATTATGATGGCCATTTAAACTTGGGGCGCCATAAATGTACAGCCAGGGTACCATGGTGCCCGTGGGCGGTGCGTTATACAGCCCAGATTTAGACTACCTAAACTTACGTCCACCCATTTGTTCTCATTACTGACTTGACAATATTTCTCAAGATTTCACCTGCACATACATTCACTGCTCAGTTTTTAGCTTCTTCAGACAAATAAATCCATCAGTCAATATTTAGACACCATTAACAAATACATATGTCATCTTGAATTTTTTAAATTTCCCTTGTCCACCTTTTACCTCAAAGTGAAATATCGTGGAGAAATATATAAGAATATGTTGTATGCTTTATCCAATTCGTTTTGTAAGCTGACATTTATACCTCTAAGATGTCATCGTTCTATCTTTTCTGTGATCTTCTTTTTTCTTGATAGTTTTATATCATTTCAATTTCGTTTTTCTCTGACAGATTTCTTCGTCTTCTTCTTCGACACGCTCTATATCGACCATGTGTTAATAACTCTTTATGATTTGTATGTGATCTGAACCTAAGAGCGATTGTACGTTGTGCTAGTTATGCGCCTACAAGTAGGCCAGCACATCCGATTTCTGATTTGCTTTTTATTTACTAGGGTAACTTCACTAGGTCCTACAACAGTCGCCTCTTACAACATGCATTGTAGGTTGCAGTGGTACTATTCTTTGCTTCCTTGCGGGCCCCGGCACCACATGGTTAAGATAGATATATAAAACTCACTTTACTGGACCAGTGATTTTTCTTTAATATATTGTATTAGGGTCAGTCTTGAATTATGTGCCTTGCAGTTTAGGATGCCTGTCCACATGGCTGAATTGCCAATCTTGAATTGTGTATACATGTCATTGCTGAGTCGATTTTGTCCTGTTTTGATGTGCAGAATGACAATGTATTCTAATTTGTTCATAGTTTGGTTGTTGTCTTGTATTAGTATTCGTAGAATTTTGATTGATTTGATAACCCTTGTTTTCTGATAATACATAACTGGTACATCGGGTTACTCATCTGCAACACCTGCCTTAGCCAGTAGGCGCGCTGTCTCGCTATCTGGTATTCTTCGATGAAACTATATCCACTGCATGACAGCTTGGCACTGGCTGCACAGCTCAGACTGTGCGGCAAATAGACCTGTCAGTTGTAAATACTGAATTGTTTGTGGTGCTGTTATAAGTTGGGAGGAATCAACAGGAGATGAAAAGAAAACAATTTCACAGTGTATACCTCTGTGACAAACAACTCTATACGATGCAGATCAATAGCAATAAATCATCGGTGCGTAGATGGTGCTTGAGGAGAAACGAAAAGACTAAACAGTTGGATATCAAAGAAAAGAAATGTACGAAAAGACAGAATATTTAATAGAAGAAATTATTCTACTACAAGTTGTTAGATAAAACTAAAAAAAACAACAGAATCATTAACTGATTGATTGATTGTTTGCTGATAGGACAGACCATCATCATTGCACTTCGATGAATAATCATGTGTACTTCGATCTCTTTCTTACATAGGAAGATTTATAATCTGATATGATCTGATAAACTAACTGTCGTTACTGCCTCCAATATCGATTTTAGGGCGTGTAGGACAGGTGGGACAAGAGCATGGGGAATTTAATGGCCACATGGCTAGTGTAGTCGTCGCGAAGATGTTCAGATTAGGATTTTTTATTTATCCCCAAACAGAAAAAAGAATCCTTGGCCTTACCGTGAATTGAACACGGGTCTCCCACATAATAACCACGCTCTAACTCATTCGACCACACGCTCCTCATTAATAAATTAGATAAAGATGTAAAATAAGTAATTAGAAGAAAACCATTTATAATTGTAAATATAATATGTTTAAAACGGATAAGAAATCAATCTAAAACATGAAGCTTAAGACAATTGAGAGGAAAATAAAATATAGCATATACGAATTAAGAAATGATAAAACATTGAGATAATCTAGCTCAGCAAACACGGAAGAAACAGAAGTTAATCAAAGGTGAGAAGGAGATTACAACTCAAGAACTAATAAATAAGATTACAACTCCAGAACTAATAAATAAGATTACAACTCCAGAACTAATAAATAAGATTACAACTCAAGAACTAATAAAGAAGATTACAACTCAAGAACTAATAAGATTAAACAACGTAGACAAGTTTGAGCAAGAAAGTTAGTGGGCGAAAATGGGATATCTCTGTCTCCTGAGTGTGAACACCAGCTGTCAAGTACACAAGTAACCATCACGTGCTAACTTTTCTCTGGTGGTACGTCTGTCTTTTTTGGCATCATTAAGTGTGTGCTCCTTCAGCTCAAGACAGAACATTGTAAAATAGAAATAAAGAAACATTCTCAGGAATAATATTAATAGACGTGAAATACAGGAATTGTGATGTAACATAATTTTTCTTAAACAAATTCCCAGAAAACTATACATAATGTCTTACTATCTGCAGTAGTTATTAAACATACAACTAACTATGAATTACTTTAGTTGTAAATATACATGTAACTATGTAATACTTTAACTAAAACAATAGCGCATAAATTGCAAACATTCATCAACTGGTGTCTGCGCAGAATAGAGGGAATATGATGGTATGATAGGGTCACAAATGAGGAACTTATGGAGAGAACAAGACAGATTCAGTGAACGAACAGGTTAAAAAAGACGCTGGCGCTGGATAGGACACACTTTGCGAAAATCGGAAGGGAATATAACAAGAAGGGTCCTTGCCTGAAACCCGCAGGGACAGTGAAAGAAGGAGGCCGAGAAATACATGGAGACGAGATTTGGAGGCGGAGATCAACAATATAAAGAAGAGCTGAGAGGAGCTGCAGGAGATAGCTAGAGATAGGAAGACTTGGCATGAGTTGGTTGAGGGCCTATGCCCCAACCGAGGTAAAGGAGAGCGAGAGAGAGATGTAATACTTTAGTTGTTGACATACAACTAACTATGAATTACTTAATTGTAGACATACATGTAACTATGAATTACTTTAGTTGTAAATATACGCGTAACTATGTATTACTTTAGTTGTTATAAAAAAACTATATATGCAATTTTTTTCCTAAACGAATACGTTGAGCTATGTTTAAGTTGAAAATTAGGTTACTTCTCCATATTAGATCAAAACAAAATATTTGCTGAAGAACAGGCGGGATTGTGATTTCAACAAAACAGAAGTATGAAATAGCAAGTATTCAACATTAGAGTCCTGACTGAAAATAAATTTGAAACATCAACGAGATTTATTATATAGTTTGTCAACTTCATACATGTCTTTGATCATGTAAGACATAAAGTTTAGTGCAAATGGTATAGGACACTCAAAGTAAATATTATTCAAGAACTGTACAACTGAGGCTTTGTATGACACACTTTTGGAAAATTCGAGGGGAATATAACAGAAAGACTCATTTACTGGAACCCATATGAAAGCGAAAGAGAGGAGCTAGAAATAACGGAGAAGAGATTTGGTGAAAGAGATTAACTATATACAGAAGAACTGAAGAGGAGCAGCAGGAGATAGCTTAAGATAGAAAGACTTTGAATTAGTTGAGCACCTATACCCCAAACGAGAGCCGCGGTAGCGTAGTTGTTAGTGAACTCGCTTCTCATGGCTGGTGGTCTGGGTTCAACTCCCGCAGTGCGTGTGGAATTTTTTCGACCGTGACGGCTCTCAGGTCGACCCAGCCTCAACTGGGTACCAGACATGCACTGGGAAAGTAAAGGCAGAAGACGTGATGCTGACCACATCACCCATCGTGTGCCGACGGTTATTTAAAAATACAGGCCTAACACTGGTATTGCCCAATATACCAGGTAAAAGAATCAACTATCTCAAACCTGTTGTTTGCTGACGACTGTGCCCTCGCTACCAACTCTGAGGAAAAAATGCAGACTTACATGGACAAGTTCTCAATGGCCTGTGATAAGTTTGGCCTCACCATTAACACCAAAAAAACAGAGGTCATGTTCCAGCCCGTCCCTAGAGAGCAGTATTACGATCCAGTCATCAACATTAAACACCAGCGTCTCCTGCCAACGGACAACTTTGCCTATCTTGGCAGCCTCCTATCCAGATCAGCAAACATAGATTCTGAGGTCAACAATAGGATATCCAAAGCCAGTGCTGCGTTCGGAAGGTTACGTGTCACTGTGTGGGAGCGGAAAGGGATAAGCATAGCCACAAAGCTGAAAGTTTACCAGGCCATAGTGCTAACCACGCTGCTGTACGCATGCGAGACATGGACAGTGTATAGCAGACACGCAAGAAAATTAAACCATTTCCACACAAGCTGTCTACGCATAATACTAAAAATAAACTGGAAGGACAAAATTCCAGACAGCGAAGTCCTCACAAGAGCAAAGATCCCAAGTATCAACACACTGTTGCAGAAGGCCCAAATGAAATGGGTCGGTCACGTTGTTCGAATGCCTGATAAACGCATCCCAAAACAGTTGATGTATGGCGAACTTGAAGGGGCGGACGGTCAGCTGGTGGACAGAAAAAAAAACGTTTTAAAGACACTCTTAAAGTGTCTCTGAAATGCTTCGATATAGACACCACGTGCTGGGAATCCTTGCGCAAGATCGCCAAATGTGGCGCTGTAACAACAAAGAGGAACCCGAATAGCTGAGAATCATCGTATTGTTGAGGCACAGAGAAAACGAGCTGCGCGAAAAGACAGAGCACACAACACGTACATGTCTAACCTTGATCATATATGCCTCACCTGTGGTAGGGATTCTGTTCTAGGATTGACTCTACAGTCACCTCCGCACACACCAGAGAGGTTAGCAGCACATGTCTGAGATTGTTGTCATCATCTAGCGAAGGACGGCTATATATATATATATATATATATATATATATATATATATACCTATATATATACCACGAGATATGAAAGGGTTCCTTTACTTTTTTTTACTATACCTAAACGGAGTTTTAAAAGCATGAGGAAGAGAGAGAGAGAGAAATAGAGAGAGACCGAGAGAGAGACCAAGAGACATACAACGATGCAAGCAGTATGGTGTTTACAAACAATGACATTGGTGAATTCTTCAAACTAACTGTATGACTGCAGTAAGGTCTCATGTTGTCTTCTATAGTTTTCTTCTTCAAACTAACTGTATGACTGCAGTAGGGTCTCATGTTGTCTTCTAAAGTTTTCTTCTTCAAACTAACTGTATGACTGCAGTAAGGTCTCATGTTGTCTTCTATAGTTTTCAATATTTATAATGGAACATATGCCTAAAGGTCTCATTGATTATAAACTTGTAATATCGATTGAAAGTTGATCTCTGTGCAATCTAAGTTTTGCTGATGTTATCGATCTATTGACTGGTTCAGAGAAAGAACTTTAGGAATTGAATATAAAATTAAAGTGTGCAGTAGATGTAAAATGTTGATCAATACAGAAACAATAAGTTATTTATGAATGGATGTAGAAGAATAAAATTACTACCATTCATGGAGACAAATATTTAGTTAAGATGATCATTTAAAGAATGATGGTAGTGTTGAGAACAATATTTAGTTAAGATAATCATTTAAAGAATGATGGTAGTGTTGAGAACAATATTTAGTTAAGTTGATCATTTAAAGAATGATGGTAGTGTTGAGAACAATATTTAGTTAAGGTGATCATTTAAAGAATGATGGTAGTGTTGAGAACAATATTTAGTTAAGATGATAATTTAAAGAATGATGGTAGTGTTGAGAACAATATTTAGTTAAGATGATCATTTAAAGAATGATGGTAGTGCTGAGAACAATATTTAGTTAAGTTGATCATTTAAAGAATGATGGTAGTGTTGAGAACAATATTTAGTTAAGTTGATCATTTAAAGAATGATGGTAGTGTTGAGAACAATATTTAGTTAAGATGATCATTTAAAGAATGATGGTAACGTTGAGAACAATATTTAGTTAAGATGATCATTTAAAGAATGATGGTAGTGTTGAGAACAATATTTAGTTAAGATGATCATTTAAAGAATGATGGTAACGTTGAGAACAATATTTAGTTAAGATGATCATTTAAAGAATGATGGTAACGTTGAGAACAATATTTAGTTAAGATGATCATTTAAAGAATGATGGTAGTGTTGAGAACAATATTTAGTTAAGATGATCATTTAAAGAATGATGGTAACGTTGAGAACAATATTTAGTTAAGTTGATCATTTAAAGAATGATGGTAGTGTTGAGAACAATATTTAGTTAAGATGATCATTTAAAGAATGATGGTAGTGTTGAGAACACTATTTAGTTAAGTTGATCATTTAAAGAATGATGGTAGTGTTGAGAACAATATTTAGTTAAGGTGATCATTTAAAGAATGATGGTAGTGTTGAGAACAATATTTAGTTAAGTTGATCATTTAAAGAATGATGGTAGTGTTGAGAACAATATTTAGTTAAGATGATCATTTAAAGAATGATGGTAGTGTTGAGAACAATATTTAGTTAAGATGATCATTTAAAGAATGATGGTAGTGTTGAGAACAATATTTAGTTAAGATGATCATTTAAAGAATGATGGTAGTGTTGAGAACAATATTTAGTTAAGGTGATCATTTAAAGAATGATGGTAGTGTTGAGAACAATATTTAGTTAAGTTGATCATTTAAAGAATGATGGTAGTGTTGAGAACAATATTTAGTTAAGAAGATCATTTAAAGAATGATGGTAGTGTTGAGAACAATATTTAGTTAAGATGATCATTTAAAGAATGATGGTAGTGTTGAGAACAATATTTAGTTAAGATGATCATTTAAAGAATGATGGTAGTGTTGAGAACAATATTTAGTTAAGATGATCATTTAAAGAATGATGGTAGTGTTGAGAACAATATTTAGTTAAGATGATCATTTAAAGAATGATGGTAGTGTTGAGAACAATATTTAGTTAAGTTGATCATTTAAAGAATGATGGTAGTGTTGAGAACAATATTTAGTTAAGAAGATCATTTAAAGAATGATGGTAGTGTTGAGAACAATATTTAGTTAAGATGATCATTTAAAGAATGATGGTAGTGTTGAGAACAATATTTAGTTAAGATGATCATTTAAAGAATGATGGTAGCATTAGATAACATCATCGTCTTCTTATTCTTCTTCTTCCAACGCTCCATATCGATCACTTGTTAACCACTATTTGTGTTTTGTATGTGATCTGAGCCTGAGAGCGATTTTACGTTCAGCCAGTGCGCCTACAAGTAGGACAGCACATCTGATTTCTATTTTTATTTACTACGTTAGCTTCCTAGGCCCTACCTCAGTCACCTTTTATGACATGCATTGTAGGTCGCAGTTGTACTATTCTTTGCTTCCCTTGCGGGCCCCGGCACCATACGGGCGGTTGGATAACAAAATTAGAAATGAACAGATTTTAGGATTGGAAATTCAAGCATAGATTACATTTTTACTCTACACCTTTTTCTTCTTCTACGTTCACCCGATATGATTTCAGGCGTAATTATGATATGTTGTGGCGCATAGGATTGATTTTTGCATGAATGCCTGCTTTCCTTATTATCAGAGTCCTCCGCCATATAGACGTGCCTTCTACGACTTCAGTAGTAGCCCTTTAACCAAATAGCTGAACAAAGCCATTTTTTCCCTCTACGTTCGCGTTCTATGAATTCAAGAATAGTCTTGAATCCTCTGATATGATATAACTGATTGAGATGTGTGTGTATGTTCACTTTTATTATCACCAATATTGATCTGGCCAACCATACACGGACTTCAATTCATCTCGGCAACCATACATGGACTTCAATTCATCTGGCCAACCATACACGGACTTCAATTCATCTCGCCAACCATACACGGACTTCAACACATCCGATTTCTGCGACGCTTGTTATTTACTAGGGTAGCTTCCTTATGCCCTACCTCAGTCGCTCTTACGACATGCCTTGTAGGTCGCAGTGTTACTTTTCCTTGCTCCCCTTACTAGCCCTGGCAATACACAGGTGGAACAGAGTTCAAATAATGTTATCCTCTGATAAATGTGGGTCTCTTCGACGTGGTTGTATTGCTCTTCGACGTGGTGGTACTGCTCTTCGACGTGGTGGTACTGCTCTTCGACGTGGTGGTATTGCTCTTCGACGTGGTGGTATTGCTCTTCGACGTGGTGGTACTGCTCTTCGACGTGGTGGTATTGCTCTTCGACGTGGTTGTATTGCTCTTCGACGTGGTGGTATTGCTCTTCGACGTGGTGGTACTGCTCTTCGACGTGGTGGTATTGCTCTTCGACGTGGTGGTATTGCTCTTCGACGTGGTGGTATTGCTCTTCGACGTGGTGGTATTGCTCTTCGACGTGGTGGTATTGCTCTTCGACGTGGTGGTATTGCTCTTCGACGTGGTGGTATTGCTCTTCGACGTGGTGGTATTGCCTTCGACGTGGTAGTAATGTCTTTCCCTTTACTGCTGATCATAGTGGTCTATCTGGTTTCATCTTTTCCCATTTGGGATACCCACCCCCTTTGTAGGTCAAAATTGGAAAACAATGTGCCTCCTATATAGTCTTTTTTCTAGACAAAAATTGTCAACATTTCCCCATTTTCATTTGCATCCCACCCCTTTTTCCCCCATTATTGCTTCTCTTTTCTGTTATTGTTTCCAACTTTGCGTTTAGGTCTCCCATTATGCAAAAACGTCCTAGTGGAACCTTGCCACCTTTTCCTGTAACCTTCTAAAAAAATGTGTTTTGCCCCTCTTCTTCGCTTCGTTAGGGGGTGCATAGCATTGAATGATAATTAGCTTTCCTTGTTTCCCATTAAATCGGGCTTTCAACAATCTTTCTTTCGGGTGCCACTCAAGAGATGTTTATTCAATCCTTTCCTTTTTTTGGTCAACTCCTGCTGAATGATTCCCGTCTTTTCCCTGGTATAGATTTTTCCCCCTGTTTTTTTGTCGCCCAAAAGCCTGCCCATCTTTTTCCCTTTTGACCCTAGAATGTGAATTTATAGTTTGCATCTCTTTTACCACCTGTATGTCTTTGTGGTCGAACATTGTTCGACGTTAAAATCCTATTCTTAGTTTAGTTTTGACATCCAGCAGACTTGAATTACGTGGCTTCCTTGCGGCTTTCACCCATACTGTTCATGCTGACAGTGGTATTTCCCGACCTGGACATAAAAGGCTTTTTTTCCTTTTTGAAGTTTCTGAACTTTTTTTCTTTTTGGGGCAGGTTGTTGGCACTGCGCCCCCCAACCTGGAGGCCCAGGGGGCCCACTTTTAGTCTGCCTCTCACCTTGGACCTGTCCCATGGAAAACCCTTCCAGGAACAAAACTTCCCTGCCGCTCTTTCGGGATCAGAGCGCAAGCCCCCCCAAGGGTTGGCCTCGGGGGGAACCCTCCAAATAGGGAAACAGATTTTGGTTCTGGTCTGGCAAAGGGGGGGCGGGGATCGTGAGAACTACTGGTAGCGGTAGCAGTGCAAGTACGAAAAAAAAAATGCAGATCCATAGAACAAAATGCACAAATCTCGCCGATGTTAAAAAAAATATTGTACAATTTCCCAACAAAAAAACAGCACAAAGTCTCGACAGGCCCCCCCCCGGGGTCAGGAACCAAATCTTTCTCGGGGCGGATCTTCACCCCAGGCTCGACGTGTAAGTCAAAAATCCCGCCACAAATTCCCTGTTTCTCTGCCGATGGGGAGACTGGTAAACATGAAAGGATGAGAGGTGCATCCAGTAACAAAAACTTTTCCAACTGGGGGAAACTGGGGAAGCCCTGAGGGGGGCAAACATTCAGCTCGTGGGCAAAAATAAATAATCAGATCCGTAACGAATAAAGTCTACCTTCGGTAGTCGGGGGGAAGATTCAGCTGACTCGCATCGGTGGCCGGGTGCAGATACTTACGGGGTTGGTTTGCCGAGCGCAAAACAACAAGATGCTTTTTTGTGCATAACGAAACTACCCCCCGGGGAAAACCGTGCGGGTACTGATGCGATAAAATTAACATCCCGGAAGAACTGGGTGGGTGATGTCAAACGGAACTGCCAGCCTTGGGGAAATCCAATGTACCAAAGTAAATCTCCCCGGATGAACTGGGGCGGTGGGTGGGGCGCAAAATCCTCAGTTGCTTGCTGCGCCGATTGAAACGACCCTCAATTTTTGTGTTGGCCCCAGGGGTTCCCTTTCCCAAGGCCAATTGAAAATTTCGTACCAACGCGTCTAAAAAAGGCTGAGAATTTTTTTCCCGGTCAAATAAAAAATGAACGGTAAAGTAAGGTCGACAATGAATGATCGACGGCTGTCCGGGTCCGAACATTGCGAAGGTCGATTTTTTACACTGTTTTTTATACAAAAAAACCCGTCCGAGGACAATTTATAACCCCCGAAAAATGTTTCAACCCGAACGACCTCATAGTCAAAAAGGGAAAACAGTGTAACTCCTGTCTTGGCGTAGATCACAATGCGAAATATCGGCAAAGCCGATCAAAGGCAAGATCCGGGTGACATGTGGGGAAAAGGATCTCCTAGGAAAGTTCCCCCTAGTAAATCAATAGCTGGCTGAAACCGGAGGGGGAACCTGTCACCATGGGCGCACAATCGACACATAGATCACCCCTTTTTTGTAATGGACCAATTATACATCCTGAATGATAAAATTGCCCGTGAAGAATGATCGGAAAAGAAGAAGGAAGACAGTTTTTTTAAATTTTTTCTAATAAATTTAAAATATGAAATAAGATCAGTCAACTTGTATTATGAAGTGATAAATCTAGCAACAAGATATTCAAATCAATGTCACACATTAATAATCACATGACAATCTATCTAAAGTTATATTTTTTAATTAAAAAAATCACATGATTACGCTTAAGTTTAATTCAATTGTTATTAAAAAACAGCTACCACTCATTAATTTAAGTAACGTTCGGGTACTAAGAAAATCTTTTTATAAATGAGATGGCACATGACTCTGGAGCTAGCCATATTTTTTATTATTAATGCATTTAAATGCATATAATATATTTTGTTAATCTAAAACATATGATATTACCATAATACTTTTTAAGAAATATATTGTTTAATTTTAAGATGTCTAACCCGTTGTTTAAAAAGCGTATTTATTTAATTTTTTAAGATGTCTAACCCGTTGATTAAAGCATGATGTTATTTAATGTTAAGATGTCTAATCTCGTTGATTAAAGCATATTTTTTTCTTCTTCTTCTTCTTCTGTTTTCCTATGAATTCATGCGTAGCCGGGGGGCCTGGTATGGCGCATCTGTCATTTTTGCGTTAAAGCCTACTTACTGTTTCAGGGTTCCTAAATTCAGATTAATTTTCCCATGAGGGGTAGAGCCTTTTTTTTTCGCGACATTTCCGAACGTGCCGCCATTTTGGATAATCTCTGCAGACGTGTTTTCACTTGCTCTTGTAAAAAACCCACATTTGCTTATAAAATGGCTAAATGACTCAGATTCTGTCCGTCAAGACTATACGTTTAGTTTTTTTTGTGCTGCTTACTAGACCAGATCCATCATTTTTGTTTAAACTTATGATTTATTTTGGTGTCTTTAAATCGGGGAAATTTTTAGGTTTCAAATATTCTAATTACTGTTTTTTATTGCCCAAACAACTTCATGTTTGGATATATTTGTAAAATTACTAGAGACTATGTTAATAGTTTTCATGATATTTTTCACTTTTTTTTCCTTCTTGGTGAATATAAAATTATTTAAATTTGAAACAATCTATTTTAGCACCAAAATTAGGTCACTGATATCATATTTGAACTTATTAAACAGAAAATAACTTGATGTACATTCTTAGTTTTTCCCAAACATACAAAAAAATAACGCCTTTTTTTAATTTAAATGGGGTATTTTGGCTTCTGTAGTAGAACAGACATTCAAAAATAACAAAAAAACTTAACAACACATGAACTTTTAGGGTTAAGTTAAATTATAACAAAAAAAATGGCCCACCAGTCTTTAAAGTTACATTAAAGTTGTAACAAAAAACAATTTACCACTCAAAAAAGATTACACTAAAGTTGTAACTAAAAAAATCCCCACTAATTTAAGTTTAAAGTCAAGTTCAACAAAAACATGGCTCTACTCTTTAAAAGATTAAGTCAAAATTTAAAAAAACCCGGGCTGCCACTCATTCAGATTTAGTTAAAAGTTGAAATTTAAAAGACTGACAAGTGAAAGGGGGTAACAGAAAACAAGCAACCCAAAGAAAAAAACAAGGCAAAATTTCCAAACATATATCTGTAATATTAAGTAAACTCAAAAAACACTGACACGAATATTTTCACATGTATACTTTTCGTTAATATTAATTTAAACTTGTAAAAAACAGAACATCAATCATCAAGATAAATTTTAAAAATTGTATTACGAACTAGACTAAAAAGGGAAAATGGAAAAAACAGAAAAAAAAAATTAAAACAACAAAATGAAACATTTCTCTTCACTAACACATACGCACGACTGTTGCTAGAACTGGAAGGTGAACAATGAATGTCACTGGGCCTTAAAACATGTTGTAGAGACGAATGAGATAGAGCCCCGGAAGCTACCACATAAAATAAAAGCGTCACAGAAATCGGGTGGGCTGTGCACATCATAATGGACAACTAAATCCAACATGCTCAATCACAACATCCCCAAAAGGGGTTTAAAAAGTGATCGATAAGGGGATTCGAAGAAAAAAAAAAGAAACATAAAAATATGTAATATTAAACAATCGGAAACAACTACTATATTCATTACCAATAAAACATTCGCACTAATGATAACCCCAAGAAGACTTTACCAACAGAAAATTAAACAAAAATTTAAAAAAAATCAAATATATGAACAAGATTTTACACAAATAGGAAAATCAACTATCATCAAACATAGGAACAAGATTTTTTTAGAAATAGAAACAAAATATTTTAAACATATAACAAGAATTTAGAAATAGAAACATAAAATATTATCAAACATATGAACAAGATTTTATTTAGAAATAGAAACATAAAATATTATCAAACATATTAACAAAATTTTTCTTCAAAAAAAACACCAAACACACGAACATCATTTTCACCAATAGAAACATAAAAATTTATCAAACATATGAACAAGATTTTCTTACCCAAAAGAAACATCAACTATCAACAAACATAGACAAGTTTTACCCAAAAGAAAAAAAACTTCATCAAACATATGAACAACGTTTTTTCCAAAGAAACACAAACTATCATCAAACATATGATAAGTCTTTACTTCAAAAAGGGAAAAATCAAACATATGAACAAAACTTTTTTAACAATTGAAACATAAATATCATCAAACATTGAAAGTTTTCTTACCAAAAAAACATCAAACATACAGAAATTTTACTTACAAACAATAGAAAAATAAACTATATCATACATATGAACAAGAGTTTTATTTCCAAAAAAAAAACACAAACTATCATAAACATGCCAAGAAATTTACAAAAAAACAAAACAAGAAAAATTTTCTTACCAATAAACATTTTAAACATATGCACGATTTTACTTCCCAAAAAAACATAAACTATCATCAAACATATGAAAAGATTTTCTCACCAATGAAACAAACCTTTTAACAACCTGTTGCTGACATGAAGAAAGCCATATTTCTACTGGACGATCACTGCAGATACAACTAGAACTCTGCTACTGAAACCCTTTATCAAGTTTGTCTACAACAACAGCAGGCTCACTTATACTAAACCCAAAACATTAGCCAAACACAAAAAAATTTTTTTATTGGACACCAAATTAATATTAGTAACTGACATTACAATCTGCACAATAATAATCCAACGTTTGAAGGTTCATTAAAATAAAAAGCAAAAACTCTAATTATTTTTTTGACTTAAACAGTTCAATTGGGGGGGAAAACATCAAAGGATAAATACAATCAATTTTGATGCAATGTTCTTTTGGGGCTCACTCTGCATAGTTGAAAAAAATTATGATCGTTTTATTTTCAAAATTTGAAATTATGAATTTCCCTTGCACAAAATTTCATTAAATATTTTATCTCTTTTACCTTTACAATTAAACAATACATTTTTGTGCTTTTAACAAATTTTGTTTTTTTTCACATGTATTTGATGTATGTACCCCCACAAACGGCCTTTTCCCCGACTCCTGTAAGCAAGTTGGGGGAAAAACATAAGTGAGTTAAAAAATAACAATTTTGAAACAAGTTAGAATGTAAATCTGTTAGGAATACTAATGTTACAATATTTTTAGAAGAATAAAATTTTCAATATTTGTTGAAGAATAATGTTAAAAATTTTTAGAAGAATAATTTCTATTTTTAGATGAATAATGTGACAATTTTGTTAGATGAATTGTTTCAATATTTTTGAAAATAATTTACAATATTTGTTGGGGGGAATAATTTTAAAAATTTTTTTATGGGTTTAAAGTTACAAAATTTTTATATTAATGTTACAATATTTTAGTGGGTTAATGTTTATTTTTTGTGGATTAATGTTACAATATTTGTTAGTGGTTAATGTTACTTATTTGTTCCCCTTTTGGGAAAATCTTATTCCTCATTTTTCCCTTCTTCAGTCTGATCCCGATACTTCAATCTTCCCAAAACTATCCTTTGGTGGGGTACAGAGGGGGGCCTTGGATATTTGTTCGTGCCTCGCTAAATAATCATTTTGGCACCATCCATTGGGGTCGGCGCTGTCACTTGTGTTTTGTAATACAAACGGTGTCTTTTCCAAAAGCCACGTTCGTTGTTGAAACGTTTCGTGCGGTCCCCTAATATTAATGCCTTTTCTGCAACGGTGCCCAAAGGCCCTTTGAAAAGGGGGGCTCGGTCGATTCCCCCTTGGGGATATACGCCAATGCTCTGTGACCCTGTAGCTACCCATTTCAATGATACGGCTTCAGGGTTGCGATGTCAGGTCCAGCCATCCCATCATTTTCCTCTGATGATCGTGTCGATTTTCTGGAGAATGTTTGATTTCTTTTATGGTCCTTGCGACCAGGGGGTCAACGTAACATTCTTAGCTTAGTACTTTCTCTTCCCTGCTTTGTAATCTCTTTGGGGATATTTGCATTTTTACATTCTTATCTTCTTAGTACTTTCTCTTATGCTTTATAATCTATATGGTATATTTGCATGTATTCAAGTTATATATTTACTAGATGTTTCATTGTTTCTTTTCTATTTCTAGTTTTTATGTGTGTTTTTTGTTTTACATTTATTTCGTTATTCGTTTTTATTCCCGATTTTCCCTTTAAAAACGTTGGTTTTTCGTCCCTTTTTTTCATTTTAATTTTCCCCTATTTGTTCGTTTGTTTATAAAGGCCTTGTTGGTCAAACGTTGCTTTTTTCGTCACTGTTTCTGTTTTTGAAAACTAATACTTTGTTTGTACTTTTTATTTTTGTTAGATGATTACTGTTCAATATTTGTTGATGAAAAAAATTTTCAATATTTGTAGTGGATTAATGTTACAATAGTTTAGAAAGGGAATGTTACAATTTTGTTAGTGGAATAATGTTTATTTGTTAGATGAATAATGTAAAAATTTTTAATTTGGGTAAAAGTTTCAATTTTTTTAGTGGGAAAAATGTTACAATATTTGTTAGATGAATAATGTTTCAATATTTTTATTTTTTTTACAAAATTTTTTGGTTCTGTTTCAATATTTTTTGAGAAAAATTTTACAATATTTGTTGAAAGAGCAATGTTCAATTTTTTGGAAGAGTAATGTTTCAATATTTTTTGAAGAGTAATGTTACAATATTTGTTAAAAAAGTCAACCTTTTAACAATTCTTAGTGATTTGTATGTGACCCGAAATAAAAGCGATTGTACGATGTGCAGGGGAAAAGCCTACGGTAGTCAGTACATCCCAATTTTTTGACGCATTTTATTTTTTAGGTTCTTTCCATAGACCAATAAATAAGCCTTGTAGATTACCGTGTTACTATCTAGTCTTTGCTTCTCTTGTTGGCCCCGGCAACACACGGACGTAGTATGGACCAAAGTTACATAATTTACTTTTCAACTTGTGTTACAATTTGAGTTGTTATTTTATCAATTGTTTTCAGCTGACATGATGTATATTGGGAATGTATTGTTATGGTCGTGCTTTTATTTGACAAATAGCACAGAATGGTTTCCGTTCAACATCATGTCAGCTTTGGTATGGTTTATCGTTGCACCAGAAACATCACACCAGGCCATTATGCGGTTCAGTTCTTCCTGGAGTTTATTAGCAATTTCATCCTGTTTCTCCCTGTCTGTACACCATAATGTCGTCTGCAAATGACAGTGTTCGTACCCTGCCAGATAATTGCTGCTTCGTAATCATTATGGTGAATACATTGAATAGTACAGGAGACAGTGGGGACCCCTTGGGGTAGGCCCGGTGAAATTTGTGTCGGCAAAGAGTACCAATTACCACACCTGAGTGCCACTTTTCTCTCGAACAGGACCCTTGCAATCCATCTTATGAGCAATTTATCGATATTGAGTAGCGTGAGCATTTGTATAAGGTATGTGATTGGAACTTTGTTGAATAATGCAAGTTCACGCTCAGGAGGAAAAATAATAAGAGAGGCCAGTGGGGCCTATGCAGCAACCACAAGTAGTTTGACATTGGAGGTTCGGGCGGTTACGGAGGCGGTGAAATGGTTGGCATCTCACAACTCTCGTGTTTTCATACTCAGTGACTCCATGAGCATTATTCGTAAAGTCGAATCAGGAATGGTGAGACGCAACTGGGTGGAGTACTGGTACAGACAGTGATCAGAGAAATCATCTTATTTTTGTCCCTGGGTATGCAGGAGTTAGGGGTAATGAACATGCTGATAGATTGGCTGGCTTTGCTACAATATCAGAAGGCGCTGCCATGGATCGAATTGACATTCTTCACGCATTGAGAGAGTCTTTCCGAACAGAGGAGTTTCAGGGCTGTAATTCCCACTCGCTGACCAGATTGAAAGAGATGGGTGTCAATATTGGTGCAGCCGAAAAGAACGACATACTAAATATGCAAAGAAATTGATTAATCAACATCGAAATGGCGTGTTGGGTTGCTGGACACTGCTGGATTTGCTGAGGCGGAGATCGGAGCACATATGGACGTGTTCAGAGTGCTATGATGATAGTCCTCATATAACTGATAACTGATCATGTCAGCTGTCTTTACTATCTAGTGTTTATCTGATACTCAACTAATGGTGGATCATTGACCTTACAGTCTGATAACATTTAATTGCCACTGTTGAACTTGTTCCTGAGAGTACTTACGTACACGGCAAGTGCACTAACTACTATTTTAACTTAGCTATTTGTTTTGGGTCTCTGTGGTGAAGAGGTTAAGACATCTGCTGTGCATTTTGAAAGTTGGGAATTGAAACTGGAAGACGTCGTTCAGTTCGAATGTGCCTTTTGAAAGTTGGGAAGTGAAACTGGAAGACGTCGTTCAGTTCGAATGTGCATTTTTCCATAGTTTTCTATTATTGTTACTAAAACTATAGAGTTCGTGCATTGTACAACAGTCTCAGCAGGTGGCTTGACAGTTCTGCAGAAAAGGGCAGGGCCAATTTGGGTAACCTGGTTCAATGGAGCCTATCCTTTGCCTTTATAGTTTATAATGAAATATTTCTATATTTGATAACTATAAAAATGGAACATCATATTGATTTGTTCCTTTGTGTACTTAATTTCATTTAGTTAGATAATTGTACTAATTTTTGTAGTTATATTTTACACAATTTTTGCTTAATTCTATTTCCATAATATTTTTATCTAGCAGTGATATGTTCAATGTATCTATATTCTTTGTATGCATTCCGCAATAGATTTTCATTGTTGTCGTTCTGTCGTCTTTATACAAATTGTATTCCACGTCGGTTCACACTCTTTCGATTCTCTTTCTACAGTTTTTTTCGCGTTTCCTTTGGACCCTTCAGACTTGTTTTCCAACCCGTTATACATCGTAGAGCTGATCTAGTCAATACCCCTACTGGCATACAACAAACATGACCAATCCACCTCTAGTCAATACCCCTACTGGCATACAACAAACATGACCAATCCACCTCCATCTTCATTGTTTAATAATGGTCTATATAATGGTCAAATTTATTTATTTTAAAACGTCTTCATTTATTTATTGTACATGGCCAGAAAGTGACTAAGATTCTTGTTATACATTTATTTTATAACGTATCTAATTTGTGTATGTTAGAATATCAAGAAAACGGACTTACAGAAGATTAAGATTCAAGTCTTCCATGGTGTCTATATTATTTCTTTTCGTTGTCCGAGGTGTTTTAAGAATTTGTTCGCAGTCTTTGGTTTCAAAAGATTTGATTTTGTTCTCTAATGTCGAAATTAACTATAGAGCAGAGGCCAAGGCAGTAAATGCGGTGACAGAAACCATAATTTCCAAGAAATATGTTAAAGATAATGTAATATTTTCAAATGAGCAGAGCGCAGTCACAAAAAATAATTACATGTGAAATGCTGCTGCAAAGTTAGCAGCAACACCAGAAAAGACAGACTCATCAACATCAGCATAAGAAAAAAGTTGGCAGAACTCTTGAATTACACTGAGAAACAAAGAATGAAGTGGTTTGGCCACTTAATAAGAATGTCTCCAAACTCCACAGTATACAAAGTCTTCTACAACAGAACATCAGGAAAGAAGGCGAGAGGAAGACACGAAAAAGAGGCTTAGATGGTATAGCAGAATTCTGTAAAAGAGAAAAAATAACAATCACTCAAACCACCAGAACAGCGCAAGATAAAAAAAAGAAAACAACAACATTGGGCAACAACTAGGTAGCAGTGTGACGACAAAAGAAGAAGTATTTTCCACTGATGTAATGTGTGACGTAGACGCTAGGTGCTTGCCTCTCGTTTCAAAAGTACTTGGTTCACTCCCTCGGGAAGCGATCGGGATATTTTCCAGAGATCCCTCATCACAGTTAAGGTGAGATCAAACAACAACACTCCAAGTCCTTTCGGAGATGGACGATATAACGTAGGTCCCGTGTTTAAGTTGAGCACGTAACAGAATACTTGGCAGTTCAAAATCGAGAAGAGCAGGCTGGATAGCCGCTGCCAGGGCAAAATTCCTTACAAATGTTAATACAAATTAAATTTCTATAACATATTTTCACCATCTATTAAATTACCTAAGGGACACGCGCCGGTGCTACTGAGTTCCTGAACTGCTACTGGTATATTTCGTGTAAAAATAAATCGGAGCACACATTTTCACTGGACAAAGTGCACTGATGATGGTACAGTCAATTCATCAGTTAATCACTGTTGTAAATCTCAATATAATAGCTTAAAGATGAGGTAAGTAGTTGAGCACTAAATATGCAATTTCTTTTGCCTGGTCATCTAATGGATACCATCCCACTATGGTACACTTGGCAACAGGACAGTGGACATATTGACAACAACGACAGTCGGCAGGTTACCACAGACAGACATCAGTCTGACATGTCAGGTAGCAAAAGCGCCATAAAATGGCTTACAGAATAAATGGGTGATATATCACAAATGTCAACAAAAGTGTTTAGTCTACTGTGAACTCAATAGAGAAGAACATAATGTCATCTTTGGGCTACAAACTGGGTCTAATAGACCGAGATACCATCTGTTATACAAAAACAAAACAGCCCCTACCGATATACGACACCAGCAAGTAAACAAAGACAGACATCATGCAAGAGTGTCCAAACTACAATGAACAGAGGAAACACACATGGGCAATCCCCACGTCAGTCCGAGACAAGCTATATGGAGATGTAAGTAGACTCCAGTTGACCGCTAAATACTTTCGAAATATACAAGTTGATGTCCGTCTTCTTCTTCTTCTTTGAAACCCTAGATTTATGGGTTTTCACCATTTTTCCTACGTTTAAGTGGCAGAGAGTACCCGTTTTTCTTGCAGAATCAGAAAACTCCAAAAACTCTAGGCGCGTAGTACTATGCTTAGTGCTGCGGAGACTTCGACCCATGTAGGGTCTATTGGTCATCCCTGCAGTATTCTCTCATTTATAGCGCACTAGAAGCTATACAAACATAATTTATTAATCACAGTGGGTTTTGAATGTGATTATAGTCCAGAGAGCTTCTTCTGCAAGGGCTCTAGAACATCCACTTGTTGACCACTCTTTGTGACTTGTGTGATTTTCGCTAAAGACAGTACCGAGCGACTACCTACACGGACAGACGTTTGCGTTCACTCAAAAAGATCTATTTCGGTAGTTAATTGGCATGTTTGATCTGAGCCTGCGAGTTTGTGCATGCTGTGGACGTCGTTCTACAAGTGTCGGACGAACGCGTCCGAAAAGTGTCGACCCTTGTCAATGTTTTGGTTTGTACAAGAAGACAAACCCTTGCACTACCGGCCTTACTTTTCTAGTCTCCTTGAGTTTATTCCGTTAAGAATATTCTCATGCTTTTCGAGACGCGTGTTGGTACTTGGCAATTTGCAATTTCTACTCTTCATTGTCCTTGCTACTGGAAACACTGGACTGGGTCTGCACACAAATAAACCAGAGGATCGTTTCATACTGCGCTGGCAAAGACAACTTACATTTTGCGCTCGCCAATATCCCCCACTCTAGATTTTCCAGGATTTTAGTTTTTCCAGGCACTTCTTCTTCTTCTTCCAACGTTCCATATCGACTACTTGTTAACCACTCTTTGTGATCTGTATGTTATCCAAGCGTAAGAGCGATTGTACGTTGTGCTAACTATGTGCCTACAAGTAGGCCAGGACATCCAATTTCTGCAATACTTTTTATTTACTAGTGTAGATTTCCTAGGCCCTACCTCAGTCGCCTCTTACGACATGCTTTGTATGTCGCAGTGTTGCTACTTGTTGCTCCCCTTGCGAGCGCAGGCAACACACGGGCGTTGTCGGTACTAAAACGCAACTTTACATTTTGCACACATACAAGAGCACCGTGTCCGATTGTCCCAGGAAGGTAGTTTTGTTAGGTACAAGAGCACGACCTTAGGTTTTACGCTCGGCCAACCTTGCGCAATAGATGTATCTACGCATAGCCTCCGATACGAAGTTTACTGCAATCTTCCCTTGTGTTGCCACGACACGTTACATCGTTCTCAGAGACATTTGCCTGGAGCTGACAATTGTGGTGCGAACGTTGACTCCTTACACAGTTCCTATGGATTCTTGACCACAGCTGGCAATTATTTTGTGGCATTTATTTCGGGGGAGTTAGTATCTGCACACAAAGAACTAGTAACATGTTATTTCTTACAGTCCTTTGCATTTATGCATTTTTCCATCAGACAACGACCAGGAGATGCGTGCAGCCATTCAGGAATGTGTACCTGTATAACGTGACTGTGCTTACACTACTACCTATACCTGTTGCTCTCTCTCGATCCCTACCCACTGCGCCAGACAGGACCCTGTGTCTATTTTCAAGGCCAATACGTGGAGAGGGAATAGGGTCTTGATCATTGTCAGCTCACTGACCCTGGCGCGCCGTTGTTTCTTTATGCTATTGGGGCCTGCAGCCCCTGATGTCAGTTCAACACAAGCTATATGAGATGTACACAGACTTCAGTAGACCACTAACTACTTTTGAAGTATACAAGTCGATGTCAGTCCAAGACAAGCTATATGGAGATGTACATAGACTGAAATTGATCATTAACTACTTGAGAAGTGGATGTCTAAAAAAGTTGGAAGAATACAAATCTCATTAATGTTTGTATTGTGATCCATAATTCAAATCCATATGTTGTGACATAAAAATGAACGTTCTCAGAAGTTTTACTTTTGTTTCTGTGCATCTGTTGTAATAAAGTTTCTTCATACTAACCACATTCAAGTCTATCGCTAATTTCATTATTTCTTATGTACAGTCTACATCCCTGTTTCCCAACGTGGGGGTTACGCCCCACAGGGGGGCATTTTCATCGTTTAGGGGGCAATGGACTCGTTCGGAGTTTAACTAATGTTCATGATGTTGCAAACCGATATACTGACTTTTGGATGTCTGTTGACAAAAACGACTGTTGCTTCACAATCACTTTAGTGAAGTTTAAAAAATCTTCAATGAATGGAAAGTACTTATATCTAGGTACATTTTACTCCTTTTAACAATGCTTTGAAAGGGAAAGCATGTGTTATTGTGTTAAAATCGAGTCATATTTAAAAAACTGTAATGTGTCCGTCATTTGTCAACCTTGTCATGAAGTCCAAAAAGAGTTTATATAGTGCAATCTTGAGTATGTAACAGTATTGGACAGAGCCACACATATCATATTTCCGCCATAGAAAGCAGGGCAGAAGTTTGATTTGGCTTGGAATGTTAGGTACGATGGGAAAAGAAACCAAAAAACATCAAGGTGGTTTGACTCAAGGTGGTTATGGGCCATTAGTCTGATTACCAGAGTAATAGATAATCACTGTGCAGCTGGATTATACAGGTGCCCTTAGAGTACCATTTTGTAGTTGTATAGTTAACGAAGGAGCATTTATAATAATTTGTAATCATTAGAAAGCACCCTACTCCAAAGATGTATATAATGAGCTAAAAAATTACTTATATGTCATAATATACCAATGAAAAATATAATATCTTGTGCAGCAGATGGTACTAATAATATGATAGGCAAGAAAATGGCTGCTTAAAATTGCTGAAAGATATGAATCCAGAAATGCTTTTTGTGCATTGTGTTATTCAGAGGGAAAATTTGGTAGCTAAAAATATTTCGCCTGTTATAAATGAAGTACTAAATTCAGTTATAAAGTGTATCAATGCTATTAAATCTAATGCCAAATGTGAGCGTCTCTTCATGCTATTTTGTTAAGAACAAAAGCAGACCATGTGAGACTTTTCCTTCACACTGAACTAAGATGGCTCTCAAAAGGAACTGCGTGACATGATTTATGGAACTATTTGATACTCTTAGTAATTTTTTAAGCGATAAACTTGAAATAAAGTATCTGTTAACGGTCGATAGTAAAGCATTTGTGAGTTATCTAGCTGATATCTTTGGAAAACAAAATATATTAAATAACCACCTTCAAGGAAGAATAAAACTCTTGTTGATGGAAAAGCTAAGATATTTAGTTTTATTACCTTTATTGAACTATGTCAGAAATATATTTGAACAAACATTTTGAAGAGTTTCATTGGCTCCAGAAATGTGAAGTGACTGATACCGCTATACTGATACATGTTATTGTCGATCATCTGAAAATTCTATAGGCTGATTTAAAAGAAAGATTTTCTGATTTGAAACAAATTGACTGCAGTCAATGTTATGGATTTGTCTTTTTAGAATATGCAGTATCAAGAAGAACTCCAAAATATGCAAAATGATGAGTCATTTAAAAACTTCATTTAATATAAAAGGAAGCATGGCTTTGTGGGGAAACAGAAATCAAATATACAAATTCAACCAAATGAAGAAAACTTATTACCATTTCTATCTTCATTTTTAACTGAATGGGGATTTAGGTGCCATAACTGATTTGCTCAAAAAAAAGAAATTGATTGAATATAACCGTGGAGATTTGGGAGACTGAAGCAAACCCAAATTGGAACCTAATATAAAATCTCTTTGCACATGTATCAATCGCAAGGATTTTACAAAGGGTAAGTAATAAATAGTTACTAATAATTAAAATAATATAGAAAAATACATCATTAAAATGATATTGTACTGAATGTGTTTCTCCTTTATATGTTTTGAAAATCTACTTACTGTGTTTCCTAAAAAATTTTTAGTGATTTCTTACTAAAACCTATCATGTTTCTTCAGTGAACAATTCAATTTTTGGAAAATACAATTTTGTATATGTTATATAGGAAGGGGGGGGTAGAATTTTGAAAGGCTTTGGTGGGGCATGGCACAAAAAGGTTGGGGAAAAACTGGTCATGTTATTAATGAAGTCAAAATATTTTTTATGTTAAATATGTTCAATGTTTTTATTTTTGATGGTTTAATTTTTCAGTTATTCTAAGTATAATTTAAATATGATAACCTTGATAGCAAGACATATATTTGAGCCCCAGTTTCAATTGCAGTTTGGGGGGTAAGAGCTGACAGATGCAATATTTACACTAAGACAGATCTGCGAACAAACAATTGGGAAAACAATCAAAGTAAACAGCTTATATTTATAGACCAAGAAAAGGCATTTGATAGAGTAAAAAGGTGCAAACTATGGAAGATCCTTGAAGAATATGGCGTCCAGGGCCAACTATTAGGTAATATCATGGCCTTATATCAAGATAGCAAGAGTACAGTAAGAACTACAGAAGGAATGACCGACTGGTTCTCCATTACATCAGGTGTTGACAGGTTTTGTTCCTTCACCCCTCTTTTATCGATATATGGATAAAATAACTCAAGAGTCGAATTCAGAAATGATGAAATAAATGAACTGTTTTGAGATGATCAGGGGCCTGATACACCCCAAAAATGAAAAAAAGATCTACAAAATCATATTGACATTTTGGGAACAAAAATTTGGTGAAAAGACATGAAAATCAACAAAACTAAAACAGAAATAATGAATAGGGGAAGAAAAAAAAAATTTCAGACATCCATTTTCAATGGAAATTAAAAAAACCCAAAGGAAAAATTAAATATTTAGGTTATTATTCACGGGAAGAGGGAAAAAACTAGATGGGAGAGATAGGGGCCAGAGTACAAAAGCAAATGCTGAAACCCTTAAAAACAGCCCCCATTTTTAAAGGCACCCAAAAATTTCACAGGCACCCAAGAAACAAATGATAAACAGCTTTTTTTCCTACTGGGGGTTACCAAAACCCAAAATGGACATTGAGCAAGCGAAAAGCCCAAAAATAACTACATGTAAAAAAGGCCTGAGAAAAGTTAACAAAAAAACAAGAAAAGAAGAAAAACCAAAAATAAAAAGAAAGAAAGTTCAAAAAACCGTGTTTAAAATATAGAAAAACAAAGAATGGTGGTTTGGCCACTTAATAAGAATGCATCCAAACTCCACAGCATACAGAGTCTTCTACAACAGAACATCGGGAAAAGAAGGCAAGAGGAAGACCACGGAAAAGAGGGTTGATGGGGGCACCCCGTGAAAGAAAAGATAAAACCCACGTCACCAAACACCAAGACAAAAACAAAAAACCACGACACTGGGCAAAAAACCCGGAGCATGTGAGGGACAAAAGAAGAAGAAGAAGAAGATTTTGTTGGGTTTTTTAATTTTATCATTTAGGTGCCGTAAAGGCTAGCGTAGGAATCATGGATCTCCACAAATCTCTGTCGTTGGTGAATCAACTCAGTTACGTTAAAGTGCCATAAAGTCATGCTATCCAACATTTTCCCCTTTTTGTTTTCCCCCTTCGTCTTTTCCCCTCCTCGTTTTTTACCGTTTGTCAAAAAGTGAAACCTCCCCCCCCATCACATGCCCAAAAAAATGATGACGCCTCTTTCTTATGTTAGATAAGCTTTTTTCTGTGCCCCTTGATCTCATTCCCACTCTCAAAATAGCCAATTTCCCGGGACTTCATCATTTTCTATAAAACCACATTTCGTGGCCTCAGAGATTTTTCGGATTTTGGACAGTAGTTCATTGTCCATGACTCGCATCCGGAATTCGTTTTGGGTTTCCCAGGGAGCCCCGAAAAACCCTGCATTCTGATGGGGATTAACAAGGCCCTTGTTGGATAATGCTTCCCGGGAATGATTTTTTGGGCCCTTTATTTTTGCCTTTTTTTTTCTGATCCACACCATCTGATGTTACCAGGATATATTTAAATTGCCACTTGTTTTGGGATTTCCATTTACTGTGAAAGCTTTTAAAGTTTTTTGATATTTATCATAACTTCTGTCTTCTTAATAAAAAACTGAGTTTTTCGTTACTTTCTGTAAAACAACTTTAATTCAATTTCTGTAGCTCCTTTTCATTTTTTTCCCTTTCCCCGAGGCCAATTTTAGGGTGGGCGGGTCCCTCCAATGAACAGGAGTTATAAAGGGGGAATTTATTTTCCCTTAAAGGGATTCCCCGGTTTGAAATACTAAAGGGGGAAAGGACGAAGATGGTCTCCTGGTCCCCCAGGTTAAAGGCTGGGCGGGACCGACCCCACCCTTTTAAAAAAAAAGTTACGGAAACAAAAAAAACATAAAACCCCATCTATGCATAAAAAGGGCTAAAGAGTCATTGACTCAAAACGGGAAGTGGTAAAAGCCGAAAGGAACCCTTTTTATGAGGAGGGAAAGTCCTAAAACCAAAAACCGAATTGAGGGCTGGAACAAGAACAATGCAAAAACCGGAAAACTATCAAAAATAAAGCAGAAATAGGAAGATATTTTTAATACCCCGGGGGGTTAGGGAGAGAGAGATGGGCGGGAAATGGAAGAAGTACCACGGGCAACGGGGTAAAACCTTTTTTTTGGGGAGGGAGTTTGAGGACCTCACCATAAAGGGAAAAAAAGCAGTAATCCTAAAAAAGGGCGGGAAAAGGTCTGTTAGAAGGGAAAACCCTTACCAGCAGCCGCTTGATTAAGATCGCCCAAAGGGGAAAGGGAAACAAACATCACAATCCTAAAAATCCCATGCGCCAATTAAGATAGCAAAGATACAAAGAAAGACCCCGTCCCAAAAAAACCTACAAGCAGAATTGGGAAAGTCACCATCCCATGATGTTATTTTTTGGGGGAGATCTAAATGCAAAGGGTTTTGGAAAGATAAAACCGAAGTTATAAAACCCTTTTGGGGAAAATAGGGATGGGGTAAGGATGAACGAAAAGGGGAAAGTTTAGTAAACTTCACATGAAAATTTTTAAAGGAGGAAACCCTATTTAAACCATTTAAAATATCCAAAAATTTAAAATGGTATTCCCCAAAACCAGAGATAAAAACCAAAAAGCCCAAATATAATGACCCCTTGAGACGTTTCGCCTGGATTTTGAAGGGGTTTAGGAGATGTTTAGGGCCCACCACCAGTCACAGCTTAGGTCAAATTTAAAAACCAAGAAAAACAGGCCCAAAAAAAAAACTTCCAAAAAGGTCTGATGGGGATAGAAAAAAAGACAGGGAATGGGAAAATTTAAAAGAGATAAAGAAAGATTCCAAGCCCTAGAAAGTAATAAAAAACTACGGATGAAACTGACAAATAGATAGAACATGGGAAAAACATAGCATCTATAAAAGCAAGAGCAGTAAAAACATGTCTAGGTAACCCCACAAAGAAAAAAAAAAGAATGGAAAAAACCCCCAAAAAACATGGAAAATAATAAAACCCAAAAATATTAAAAGAAATTGGGGAAGAAAAAGTCCAAAGATTAAAAGCAAGATAAAAAGAACAGTAAAAAAGCGCAAGTAAAAAAAATCAAACGGGCGGGAGAGCTGACAAAGAATGTATGTTGAAGACCTAAAAAAAGCGGGGGCAGAAGAAGCAAAAAAAGTGTGATCGGGGAACGGGTACAAAATTACAAACCCAAAAGGGGAAACATTAAAAGGAGATCAAATCCCCCAAAAAAGGATAAGAAGGGGAATACTATTGACAAGGGAAAAAGGAAAAGAAATACGAGGGAAAGAATTTAAAGAATTCAAACAGACCACCCCAACTAGTAAAGAATTCCAGAGCCAATAAAGGGAATTAGAAATTGGCATTGGAAACACCCACCCGGGGATAAATCATTACAGAAATTTAAAACCCTTAAAATAAAAGGCCCCGGGAATGATTTTTTAAACGAGAACTATTAAAAATAGACCCAGAATTTTGCACCCAATATATTTTAAACCCTTTTTACTACTATATGGAATGCCCAAAAAATACCGGGATGATGGAACAGAGGAGTCATCAAAAATCCAAAAAGGCCCCTTCCCGATTGAAAACCCCTATGTAATAACACTCCCCTTTTCCCGGAAAATCTTAAAAAATCATCGTACAACGTATTACTTGACGTTGTATAAGAAACTGAAAAAAGGAAAACAGGATTTTCAGAAGGACGGAGCTGTATAAAAAATATTTGTTTGTGGAAATTATAGAAAAAAGACAGAATGGAAAAAGCAAACTTTATATCAACTTTGTAGTTTTTTGAAAAAGTTTTAAAGCATACCCCGCAAAAAAAGTCTATGGCGATCTTAAGATTTATGGAACCCCCCACTGTTTTTTTATAAATATTAAAAAAACCCGTTACAAAAGTTTGCATGATGTTGAAATTTCAAAACCCAAAATTTTTGAAGAAAAAACAGGCGTGCGACAAGGATGTTTTGTCACCCTTTATTATTAAAACATTTGTCATAGATTGGGTGATGCAAAACAAGGAAGATAAGGCAAGGGGTTTTAGATGGACGTCACATCCACTTGGAAAAATGATTTGCAGAACATCGCCCCTCTATCTCATACACATAGAGATATCCAGGAAAAGCCCCGCGTTTAACCAAAAAGGTGAGATGGTTGGGCTGAAAATAAATCAGAAAAAAACTGAAGTAATGACTAGGAAAAGTAACCCCCCAGAAACCGGGAAAACCCTAGAAAAAAAAAAACCCCCAAAAGAAAAAAAACAAACCCGTTTTTCCATCCCTTTTTGGAAGTGTTATTAGAAAATGAAGGAGGCGTTGGTTTCGACTTTAAAAAACAGACGGGAGTAAAGCACAAGTATTCATGACCCTTCAGACCGCCTAAAAATTGCCCAATACAGCATCAAAACCCAAGACCGGGTATCAAAACAGCTGGGGCCCCGTCAACTTTGGTACGGATCGGAATCCCGGAAAAACAGAACGGGGATATGTCCAGACTCCCCGGGGCCCATACAACTTTTTCGGGAAAAATTTTCCCGGTGTACGGGCCCGACTAAATCTCGAATCAAGAATTGTTTTTCAAGATAAAAAGGGGAGAATAGGGCACAAATATCCGAAGACGACGCTGGAGAGGGTTTGGGAAAAGGATGCGCATGAGACTGGCCCGACACGAAAACTGCACGGGAGATGGACCCAAGGGGGGGGGAAAGGGGGAAGACCCAAGATGACCGGGGAGAAGATGGAAGACCCAGGAAAAATCATAGGAACACAATACAGGGGAAAGGGCCCATAAAAGGGAAAAAATAAAAACCGGTTTTTTTCCCTTAAACCCCAAAAGGCGAACGGGCCCAAAGAGAGAGGATTTATTTTTGTTTTTAAAGCAGTTTTTCCCCAAGCATTTTCAGGTTATTTATGATATGCCCCCCCCAAACCCCATTCCAGGTTTTTCTTTATCCCCCAAAGATCCCATTTCTCTTACATTTTAAGATTTATAGAAGACGTAGGGAAAAAACAGGGGATGTTTTTTTTTAAATATAAGGTTTAAAAAAGGAATTAAAAAAAGTTTACTTAGGGGGACTTTGTTTTAAAGGATTACTGAAAAGAGTTTTCCTAATGGGACACAAAAAAACTGGGAATATGCTCAAAACACTGTCTTAATAACAAAATAAAGAAAAAGCCCCTTCCCAAAGGACAAAAAACAACGGGTAATATGTTTTATGACACTGTCTTAATAAAAAAAAAATTGAGAAAAAGCCCACTTAAGGGGACAAAAAAAAACAACGGGAATATGCTCATGACACTTTTCCTTTAATAACAAAATATGAAAAAAAACCCTCTACTTAATAGGACAAAAAAACAATTGGAAATTTTTTTTTCATGACACTGTTTTAAAAAAATATGAAAAAAATTTTTCATTTAAATTTGGGACAAAAAAACAACGGGTACATGCTCATGACACTTTTCTTAATAACAAAATAAAAAAAGCCCACTTAATGGACAAAAAAACAATTTAATTTTCCATACACGTCTTAAAAAAAATATGAGAAAAGTTTCTACTAATGGGACACAAAAAAAACTGGGTAATATGTCAAACTTTTCTTAAAAAAAAAAGAGAAAAGGTTATTTAAGGGGAAAAATAAAAAAAACTGGTAATATGCTATAACACTTTTAATAAAAAAAAATAAAAAAACCCTCATTTAACCAATAAATTCGCCATCCCCCCGGGGTAGGCGATCATGCTTCCACAATTTCCCCTTTGTTTGGCATGTAATCAGTTCTGACTTTCGATATTTTTTTTAAAACCGCCGATTGGGCCTTAACATTTTTCCCCCTTCCCCCCTTCCAGGATTTCCCCTTCCCCGGGAATTTTTACCTGTAGTCCCCAAATGTTCAAAACCTTTTTTCCCATTATATCCCCGAAGAACCTGATTGTGGGTTTCTTATTCTTTGATAAGGTTTTTTGTGTGAGACCTGATTTAAAACCTCAACGTTTGTTTTTTTTGGGGCCGTCCATAAATTCCCAACATTCTTCAAAACCCCCATTCTGTTTTCCCCAAAATGATCGATTGATTGTTTGTTCATGTCCATGATTCCCCGCCATAGAAATTTGGGGTTCAATATACATTGAGATTTTTTTTCGCGGGGTAATGGAAATTCAAAGCAAGTGTGTTTTTCTTTTTCTATAAAAGTTGTTTTTGGTTTGAGCCATTCTCCCTCCAATCTCCCCGACCCCTTCCCATCTGGTGTTAAGAATGTTCCTAGATACTTGAATCGATGGACTTGTTTCAGTGTTTGTTTTTTTATTTGATAGAAAATTTTGTTTTTTTTTGAGAAAAACCCAAAAACCTTTGTTTTTTATATTCATCAAATTTTCCTTTTCACTTTTTCTTAATAGACACAAAAAAACTGGAGAAGGCTAAGGACACCCTTTTTAATTTTAAAATATGAAAAAAAGCTCCCCCTAAGGGGAAAAAAAAAACAACTGGTAATTTTCCCCTCATAACACTGTCTTAATAAAAACAAAAAAAAAGGCCTCCAAAAAGGATTTGATTTGAAATTTATATAAATTTTAAAACGCGGGGTCTCAGCTTAAATATCAAAACAGATTTCCGAGAGCAAAGTTGTTAACATTTCGGGAACTAGAACCCATGTGCTATGGAATTTCATTTCAAGGGGGGGTTAAAAAAAAAATTATCGATTTTAACATGGAAAGCAGGTAAAATAAAAGGGGAACCCAGATCTTTTGGAGAGCAAAATTTACATGCCCTTCAAGTTATACCCCTTTTGTTTCCCGTAAACTCTTTCTTCTTTTTTCTTTTACGCCCCAATTTTTAAATCATTTTCGGGAATACCTGATCTTTGCCAAGAATTTTTGGTTTTGGGTTTGGTTTCCCTTAAAGGGTTTAGACTTTTTGGGTTTGGGACAATGCATCCGATTTCAGCCAAAGATCCTTAGTCCCCTTTCTACAAAGGGTCGCGGGAACAGTGGCCCCTATTTCTTTACACCCCAAATTTTAAACCCGGAACCTTTCGGGTGATAATGAAAACAACAGAAGCATCATTTATGTTCCATATTACTTTTTTAAATGAAATTTCAGAGAAATTTTTTTTAATATATCATTTTTTTTTCAAACATAAAAAAAAATGCACAATAACTGTCTTGAGCACAAATTGAGATTTTACAAAAAAAATAAAAATTCCTAGATCAACTAAAAATTTTGCCATGTATGGCCACAGATCTAGAAGATAACAAAATCAAAAATTTACATATTGAAATCCAATAGCATCAAGATTTAACATCAATGTTAATTAAAAAATTAGCTATCGTGGTACGCATAAAGGTTTTGAAATAACCGCATCCAACAATTTTCAAAACTTTTATCTTTTTGGGGTTGGCCTAAGATTCTATCCCAATCTGCAAAAAAAAAGGGAATCCCATTGTTAATTTTTGGGCATTCAGTTTATGAGAGTAATAAACTTTTGGGGAAACCCCGGGTTTTCATCAATTCTGAATTTTTTGGGCGTTTTCATTTTAGAGGCGGAAAATATTTAGAAACACAACTTAAAAAGGGTTTAAAAGGGTTTCCGATTTCACACATGTATGTTTGAATGTTTTTTTCTGTCTATATTCCTGACTATTTTTTAAATTTTTTCCGTTCTGATCATTTTTCAGATACCACATGACATTGCGTCGCCAACATTCATTCAGATATGCCTTTAAAAACATCTTGCCCCCGTTTTTTGGGAAGAAGTTTTGGCAAAACCATACCAAATCTGACACAGTGCTTTGTGCGTTTGTTCTTTCCCTTTTCAAAAAAACCTTCAAAATCATCTAAATTTTTTTGCAAACCAGGATATGTATCAAGAGCCCATAGCAAAAAGTCTGTGAAAAGGGGTACCATTCAAGAAATTTTCACCAAATTTTTAAATTTCCTTCAAAAATTCTGTTGAAACATCACATTAGGGGGTTTTAATACCATATCTTCCACTAAAAAATTATCAATCTTCCCAAAATGATGCCACAGACGGGCCCTAGTATTATTTTTTAAAATTTCATCTGGGATATTTGAGCCATGATTTGTTTGGGATAAAAGTGGTGGGAAAAAAAATGATAACTTTTCCCCTTTCCCAGCACCCCTTTTGAGCAGTACCCACCATTTTCATATCACAGAAGGATTTAACTGAAAACTCACAGGGAGAAAAGTCAGTTTGGGCACGACCGGGTGCTCCAGAGACTACAAGACCATACCCAAAAAAAAGATCATCATTTGACCATGACCTGTCCTCCAAAATTTTTTTTTGAATAGTAACCAAAAATTTGGGTTTCCCTTCATTTTAACATTGATTTTATCTGTTTTTTAAGAACCTTGGTTATCCACATCATCATTCACCTCATCTTCATTCACCTTTCTTCATTCACCACATCTTCATTCACCAATCATTTTTTCCCCACATCTTCATTCACCAATCTTCTTTCCCCAAATTCATCATTCACCACATTTTATTCATCACTTTCCCTTCATTCACCACATTTTTCATTCCCCAAATATTAAAAACTTGGATAGGTTTGGCAGAAAACGCCCACAGTCTGATAATTTTGGATATCAAAAAATTTTTTAAATGACTAACACCTGTAAATGTCTGGGGGGCCAGCCAAAAAAGATATTACATTCATAAAAAATTTTTTCCACTGTGTTTTTGGAACCATCCATGACCTTTTTTGTGCCCATTCTGTGTACACCTGCAAAGTCTAAAAATATACTGAGACAAATTTAGGCCTTTTTCACATATTTTTTTCCCATTTTATAACTAAATTAAGAGGCATAAACTCACACGGGGAGATTTGTTTTGGGTAGTTTGGGGAAAAAATAGAATGAGGGGGAAAAAATTATATTACCCTGACGAATGGGGCGGGCACCCAGCAAATTATTTTTAAAAGGGAGCGCTGAAACATTGCCCCCGGGGGATTTCTTCGGCCCCTTTTTTAGGATCAGGGTAAAAAAGGTTAAATGCATTTTTTTTCCTCAGGGGGACATAATGGTCTTGTTAACGGGTCTGGCGGGACAAGGAAATCTGTAACAAAAAACATAAAATTTTTTTAAAGGTTTAAAAAAAAAGAAAATTATCTTTTATAAATAATATCACAATAAAACATCAGCAGCGGGTGTGTTATGGAGCCCAAAGGGGAAACAGAAAATATAACATTTGAACCATCATGCATAGCAAGACATGACAAGAGGAACTTACTTTTCCCAAAAGGAACCCTTCAAAAAAGCGGGGAGAATGGGTCATAATCCCAAAGGAGCAGAGAAAATGATTTTGGAAAAAAGACAAAAACGGCAAAAACCTACATGTCTAGCCCTGCCCAGGGTTTTTTCCTTTTTGTAGGATTTAAAAAATATCGCCACACACATCAGAGACAAAATAAAGACAGGGTCTGAGGGGATTAACCGGGCCGGCCACCCCAAGTTCTTAAGGGGCTTTTTTACTTTCCCGGGCCACCCCGGGGGTGTTTGGTTATAAAAAACGTGAAAGCGTTTTAAAAACGTGATTTTGGGGCCCTGGTCCACTAAGATTTAAAAAAGGTTCATTTTGTTATAAGCAACCCCAAAATCAATTGCAAAAATGATAGTCCCCCGCATGGTTTAAAAAACCTCGCGGTTTATTTTCTGTCGGGGCAAAATTTTTTTAATGTAAAAAAAATGAATTTATGGTCACTGACGTTGTGTTTTATGTTTGTTTGGAGCTTCTGTGGGTGATTTTTTACCCTTTTAAGGAGAACATGGATTTTTTTTCCAATATCAAAAGAGTCGGGCAGGGGGAATGAATAAAGGGGCAAATTTCAGAGTTTAATTTTTGAGAAATCAAAGGACGTTGAATCATTTACACAGATGGGTTTTGGAATTTGACATGGGAGCCCCGGGGCTTTTCCCCGCGGGAAGTCAGGGGGGATTTTGGGAAGGAAGACAGGGGTTTTTGGGGCAGTGACTACAAGCAGTCTCATTGGAAATCTGGGCAGAAACCAGGGGAATAAAAAAGGGGGCGGGAGTCGCATATTTTAATCCACACAGGGACTAAAAAGTATGTTCAGAAAGATAGAAACAAGCTGGCCTGAAGACAACAGCGGAAGTCCCCGGAAGAGTTGTAGGCTGAAAAAAACCCCTTTTTTTGACCGGCAGGGCAGGTGAATTGGGAAATAAACGCCCGATAGGTTTCAGGGTAGGGTTTGCTGAAAAAGCAGATGAGCTTATTTTTCAATTTATGCCCCTGTTCACCCCCTTGTTAAACCAGATCAGTTTGTGCAAAAAAGGGGTTTAAAAAGTTGTCCCAAATTTATTTTTCCACAGACCAGACATCCCCCTTTCCCAACGTTTTTTTAAAAAGGGGAGTTTTCCCCCATTCATTTTAATTTCCTTTTTTGCCTAACCTTTTTAAATTTTCCCAGGAAATTTTGTTTTTCTTAGCACTGAATGTCATTCATTTTTTATTCAACTTTTTTCAGTCACTCAAAGCGGGGCATGTGTATGCTTATCAAAGAGTTCATGTTTTGAAATTTTTAAATTAATTATGAGGTTTTTTGGGTTTTTGTCAACATTTCAACTGTTCAAGCACGTTTATTGTTTTATCACCAAAAAGGCAATTTGAGTGCTGCCTGGTATTTCCAATCCCGAGACCGAACACTGGGATCAAAAAGGCAATTCCACCCCCAAAAACTTTAACCTAAGTTTTGTGTGCAACCAACATTATCATAACCAAACCCTGTTTTCCCCCTTTGGGAAAAAGAGTTTACAACAATTTTTCCGCTTGGGGACACGGGGCGACGGGATCAGCCTTTGTCTTTTGAAAAAGCAGGACAAAAAAAAGGGTAACCAACCCCCAATGGCTTTGGATGATACCTTTTTGTTTTAAAAATTTTTTAATTGCACTTGTACCTTTACTTTCTTTTTGACATCAGAAAGGAAAATTTTTAAAAACTTCTACCGGGAAATTCAACCCATCTGTGTTGCAAACAGATTCATAGATTTTTTGATTGGTTCCACTTCCCACCTAGTAGGGTTTTGGGTCAGTCCCTTTTTAAAACCCCCCGGGGTTCAGGGTTGTTATTTTTACAGATTGAAAGTGGCCCTTTGTGCGAGCAATAAATTGATATTTTTGAAACCCCTTTTTAGAGAGAGAGAGGGAATGTTTCGAATGGGGGGAATCACAATTTAAACCAGAAAAGAATCCCAAGTCAAATGAAAAAATGTAGTTTTAGATAAAAAAGCATTTTTACGGGAAGTCAAAAAAAAAAGTTAAATAAACATAAAACTGGTGTCATCAATTTAATCCCCAGTGGGTGATGACCCAGACTAAAACCAAAATAAACATCATGAATAAAAAAAAGGGGGAGGAAACGACACTTTGGGAAAATCACAAAATTTTTTTTATTGATCCATCCGAATATAGAATATTATAGCTAAATTAAATAATATAAAAACTGTTGGTGTGGTTTCAAAATTGACTTGACAGAAATATTGAGGTCGATATAATAACCCAAAAATCCAAAAAATTTTATTTTTTCAAATTTCCCCAATAAAAGGCCAAAATTACTGTTTATTTTTAATTTATTGACATCATTATAAAAAAGTGAAAAAATAAAGAGATGAGAAGTTGTTTTTTACTTATTTCATCTAACATTTTAAAGGGAAAATTAAGAAAAAATGGAATGAAATGATTTCGGGAAGGGTAAATTTTTTCAATATAACAATAATTTATAATCTAAGGGTTTTTGCGAATTTGACATTGTTTGGGGGAAACTTTAAAAACGCGAAAACACAGACCAGGTATTATTGTACTCACCTGTTTAACAATTAATTCATTGACGAATGTTATATTCCTATTGACAAAAAGTGAAGGCATTTTTTACAGAAGGAACTGACCGGGTTCTGAAAAACCCAAAGTAAATTGGGTTTTTTGGGAAAAAGACCACACGTCATTCGGGTGAAACTGAAAATTTCTATTTTTTCTAGTTTTTATATATATATAATATATATATATATATATTAAAATTGTTTAAAATTTTCTTGGGAACTTACTTTTTCAAAAAATAAATACCCCCGGTATTTTGTTTTTTTAAATGAAATTTAATTTGCCGTCCATCGCAAGCGATGATGACAATCCGGGCGGTTTCTGATATAATTTCACCTATCTGGGTGTGTGCGGAGGGACTGTAGAGTCCAAAACCTAGAACACAATTCCCCATCACAGGTAGGGGATAAAGATCAAAGGGTTTGACATGTGGTGTTGGTGTTCCGTCTTCGCGGTTTGTTTTTTTGGGCCCCAACGGGACGGCTAGCGAGTTCCTTTTTGTTTTGTTACAGCGCCCATTTTTGGGTCTTTCGCCAGGGGGTTCCCCAGCACGTGGTGTCAATATTTTGAAGATTTTAGAGACGCAGCAACAGTGTCTTTTAAAACGTTTTTTCTGGTTTTACCCGCAGAACGTCTGCCCTTCAAGCCCGCCTTTTACATCAACTGTTTTGGATGATTTTTCAGACATCCGAGCAACGTGACCGGGGACCCATCCCCACTTTCCTTCTGTAACAGGGTGTTGGGCGTTTTGGGGTCTTTTTTAAGGGGGACTTCGGGATCTGGAATTTTGTCTTGCCAGTTTATTTTTTTGTATTCTGCAGACAGCTTTGGGGGAAGTGGTTTGTTTTTTTTTTGTCTGCTTTCACTGTACATATTCGTTATTTAATCACCAAAGTAGTAATTTGGGTTGTTTAAAATGAACCGAGTTCTGGAAAAAATATTTATAGTCTCCCTTTTCTCTTTTACTTTTTTGTATCAATCATCATAGTAATAAGATTTTTTCCGAACGAGCTCTTGTGTGCGCCTTGTACAAGGGGCCTTTTCCCCCCTTTTTTTTTCTGTGGTCCAATGTTTACTTGGTCGACTTTTTTGCCCGTATATGAGTAGAATTCCCCTTTGAGACGGACTGTAAGTTGGAATCTGGGTTATGGCTGATCCATTTAATTATTTGTTTCTGGGGAATTTAGTAGGACCCACTGACGTTATACCACTTTTCCCTGGTGTTCCCTTCCATTTCGGTCCTTTTTCTTTTTACTCTCATCCCCCCTGCGTAGACACTTCTCATCTGTAGACACGACTAGTTTTCTTTTAAAGTTTGATGTCACCGTCTTGGGTTTTACACTTTATATTTTACTGTTGGGAAAAAAGATCGTTGGGGACCCCACACTGTTTCAAATGTTCATGATGTCATGGGGCACATTTCAAAAATTTTGGGGATTTGTCCCATTTTTTTTTATTGCAGTGTATGTTGATTTTGTAGTTATTCTTCCATTTGCTGAAAAAAAACCCAAAATATGTAAAGTTCTTTAAATTTTTTTAATTTATGTTTGTCGATGGAGATTCTTCTTTCTGGTTCGTCCGTTTTGAATTTGGGCGCAGCCATGGTGCCTGGGGGACCGCTTCTTTACCGATTTTTTGGGGGAAAGCTCGCTTACTGTTCTATTGGTTTTTCGCCAACAAGGGGGGCCTTTCGGTTTTAGCGGGGTCGATGTCGATATTTGTAGGTTTCTTTTTGAGCGAATATCCATTTCAGTCTTATCTATGTTGATGTTTGTTGTAAAATCACCGTAAGTTGGCTGGGTTCGTTAATATATATTTAGTAGTAGGGGCCCACTATAGTTCGTTCCCAAACCGGGTCATTTTTTTACCCACCGATATAAAATCATCCAATTTTATCGGGAAAATTTTTGTTTTTTCATTTTTATATATAACAGTTGGGCCCTTTAAAAATTTATTGCCCAAAAAAAACCTTTAGTGCTGTAAGATTTTCAATTTTATGTTATTTTTATATATAATTTTATATATAATAGCAATGTTGATTGGATACAAAAAGGGGTTAAACAGATGATTGTCAAATTTGTTTTTATTCTAACATTTACGTGTTCCCATTTCAACCCGTGCAAGTAAAAAACGGGAATCCTGTGGAATTAATCAGTAAAATGTATCTTAACTACTGGCCCTTGGGGATGCCGAACAATTTTTTTTTTATTGATGGAATGGAAGATATCATTTGTCACGGGCACATTCTTTTCCTTTTTTCTTTCCCACCATTTACCCTTTTTTGGGGAATGGGTTTGGGGGGGGGGGGACTAGTGATCTTGTGTGTTTTGGGGTTTGTGTTGAATTCATTTTTGTAAATTTCTTTTTTATGTCGTCGCTCCATCTTTGGGGGTCTTTTTTGCTTTGTACTCATACCTTTTTTTGTGGTTTTCTGTGGGAGGCGATAAAGGCATTTTGCCGGGGCCAAACCATTTAATCTGTTGTTTTTTTTAATTACATGACTGGTTTCACATCCAGTTCCCCTTTTTCTTCATTTTAATTTTTTTCTTATTGTCAAACCCCCCAAACTCTTCTTCTTTTTTCTCCGTTCTCACTAAAGAGATTTCGGGTTTTTTTAATACAGGCAGCAAATCTGCCCCAGATTATCAGCCCCGCCAAAAGTTTGTCTTGGACGCCAAAAAGGGGCTAGCTTTTTTCTTTCAAGTCCGCATGCTGGGGGGCAGTTCTATAGGATATACTTAAGATTTCGTTTTTTGTTTTTAAAATTTTCCCCAGGGAAATTTTCGGCCACCCTCGTGATTTGGTCGGCGCAACCCCCGAGGAGGGTTGGCGACCGAGAACCTTTCCCATTCCCCATTGGAGGGTCGTTGCACCATGTTAGCGTCCAACAGCCTGGGCATCCATTTTTTGCAAGCATTTGTTTCGGGGTTTAAAATTCCTAGCGGAAAGGCAACCGAGTCGCCTTTTTTGGGCATATGGCAGGTAACAGTGGTTCTATTTTTACACCCAAAAATTTGGGGCCCGGGAATCATTTTTGGGAGTTTTTTAAAACCTTTATCTCTGGTTTTTATGATTTTCCCCCCCATTAGCTGTTGTTATTTTTCCCTGTTTGACACTGGAAATAGTGTTCTGGAAAAAATATTTATTTTCATGTTGTACCCCCCCCTTTTATTTAAACCCAGCTGGGAAAAGGTTCTTTTGGGGGGATTCTTTTTTCCCGCAATCATACTTGGTCATCTGCAAAAAAAGTTCTGAAAATTTTTATTTTTTCCCTATTCCTGCTTCACTTATGTTGTCCATTATGATAAACAGCAGTGGGGAGAACACATCCATGTCTAACTCCTGAGTTTACTGTGAATGTTTTTGATGTTCCGACTTTTTACATTACGTCACATTGATTTTTATAATATATAATAGGGGTATTTTCAATCATTTTACCATTTTGTTATTACTGAAAATTTAAACTTTTATGATCATTTTGTTGTGTTTTTAAAGTTATATTCAACAAAAACAACGTTTTTTACATCAACTAAGCCACCTAAACAAAAAGTTAAACATGACCGTAAGGTTTTTGATATATAAGACCGCTTGCAAAAAAAACACTGGGATGCATTGTAGATTTTTTGGGAATTTAAAACCCGGTGATCAAGAATTTTGGGAAAGAACTATAGTAAAAAAATACAGTTTGGATAAGAAACCCTGAATGCTTTTGGGTTTTAAAAAGATAATATTCAACGAGATATTTTAAAATAAAAGGGAAAAAACATTATGGCAAGAATCAAGCCCCAAGATAAATTTTTAATTCCATTCTCTATGATTTCCCAAGAGCCCTTTTAAAATATAGAAGATCCTGGGAGAGAGAGAGAGGGGAGAGAGAGAGAGGGTGGGGTTTCTTAGTCAATTTGTTTTGCAAACTTACCGGAAGACCTTTTTTTTAGAAATTGGGCGAAAAAGCCTTTTTTGAATATTGTAAATAGTTTATTTGTCCATGTTCGAAATTGATGGTGGGAAAAGCGACTGGTTTATTTGAAACCGGAGTAAAAGTAAGGCTCCTATTTGTCATAGCCCCAGATGGCAGGAAGGAATGGAAGAAAAAACCCGATAATTTGTGTAGTATAATTAGATTTTTTAATAGTTAGACTTGGGGTTGTAATTTTTATGGGAAGTACAACACATGACTACAAGACACGACGTTTTTGTGTAGAAAAAAAAGTGACGGCTTAAAACAGATAAAAGAAAAGAAAGGATGGGCTTCGGACGAATGGGCGTGTTTATATATTTGGGAAAATTCCCAAAAAATATATGAAACCTTTTTAAATGAACTTGGGCTGTTTAAAAATTTTGTTGGGCTGGAAGTGAGAACATTGTTTTAAATACCATGGGATAATAGATATAACAGGAGGACCATCCGATAAATGGGAAAAATGAATACTACAAGGGGAAAACACGAAAATGAAAGGGAAAGGGAAATTTAAAGAAGAAAAAAGGGAAAAAGGGAATTCAAAGAAGTAAAAGGGGAATTTAAAGAAATGAAATTTGGAAGTTTAGAATGAAAGTATACCATCAAAACGCCCTGACTACAATAATGGTGTCAGAAGTGGGGTATGGGAACCCCCACGCCCAACATTCGTGGGCCAGAATTGGGGTAGTACTTTAATTTTTTTATACTTATTTACCGGCCTTTGATCTGCTTTTAAAAAAGGATCTTCTACGTCAGGGGACTTTAATTCTTTTAATAACCATCTAGGAACGTTAATTAAAACCCACGGTCCTTTCAGCCCTCCATTACGACTGGGGGACCGGCGGTATTCCCCGGTCTGGATCATCTGCGTCAACCACTTTATTCTTCAATAATCACCTAAGGACGAAATACTCGTTTTTTTTTTTTGTAAGAGCTGGGGTTTATTTTTTATATCACTTTCACCAAACTCCCCGGGGATAGCCTGGGCCCGACCGCTCATTGATAGTTTGCCTGGTGTCTATTATTCATGTGGAACGATGCAACCGGGGTAATCAGGAACCTGGGGTGGATTGTTTTGGAATGATGTACTGTGTACACGCCCCTTTTATGTCATGTCCGGGTTATGATTGCATAGTTGGGTATTATCAGGTGGTGCCATGGATACAAGTGATAAAAGAGAAGACCGCATTTTTGGGGGTCCCTTTGGGCTTTTCGAATACACGTGATGCCCATGAGTCTAGCCTCTACTGTTATGGAATTTAAAACCAGCATTCTGAACTTTGCAAAAAGGAAATTTGGGCATCGCACTTTAAGACCGAATTCGGGGTTACATTGTTCAGAAAAATTGTCCGGAAAAAATTTACGGGCCTTTTTGGACAAATTAGGTTCCTGCAACGGGAAAGGGGCCGGGCCCGTTTTCTCACCGGTGGTTAAAAATTTCCGGGGTGTGAACCTGGGGGGAAAAGTTCCATTGTTTGTTCGTTGTATCTAATAACTGTCTTTTTGGGGGTCTATAATTTTAGTTCTGGGTACTGTGTACAGTGGGGGTCCCCCTTTCCCGGATGGAGACTGGGTTTTGGGCTTCTTTTAGTGTTTAAAATTTAGAACATTATGTTACCAGTTTTTTTTTTTAAACATTTTTATGGCGTTAATTGCACTTTTTTTATCTTTATTATTCAATTTATGCACATTGTTTTAGATATGACATTCCCTTTTTTTAAAGTATATGATCATTACTACTTAATTATATAAATCTGGTTGACTATTGGGTTTCAGGTTAATATAATTTGGGCAATTGTACTGTTTTGGGCACTTTTAATTTTTATTCATATTTCATCGCATTGTATAAAATTTTTGGAAAAAAGATGGCTCATAGAAATAAGAGAGGTGGAAAATTGTGGAGAATATGTTGGGGGTTGCACCTCCAGAGCCATCACGCCCCGTTTTTTCCCGTCTGGGAAAATCAGTTTCAGATAGGAACTTGCCCAGAGGTGCGGAAAATTGCCACCAGCTGGTGTAACTTCCCGTCCGCTCTGGGGAAGTTTGTGACATTTTGAGATCGCACGGTCCTTCAGTGGGTGAATTGTAAAGGGTATTCCCCCTAACTGGCGATATTATGGCCTCGGGGTCGAGACAAAGTTGACACCTTGAACATTTTCTCGAACTCCGTTTTAAAGGTTGGGGATCCAGGGTTTGGGCCCGGATCCTGAGGTTTTTTTGGTTTGGCCCACTCGGGTCTTTGGGGAAAAAGGGGCCGCCCAGACCCTGCTGCCCTTTTTTTGGGGCCTTCCAGGAGCTGGGAGGTCCCACTACTTTTATTTTTGGGGGGCCTTTTTTGCGAAGGTGACTGCAGCCGCCCCGGGGAAAGGGTTTCAACTCGGGTCCCCCAATTCAGGGGTCGGCCCTTTTTGGGCCCCGGGCGGCGGCTCTGTAGGAAAGTTACATTTAGGTGGGAGGGTCGCCCTTCACCATTTCCTGATTGCCGTGATGCGGCCAGGGGATGGGAGCGCAGTCCCATTCCCGTGCCAAAGCCCACCAATTTTTGTGATGCATCGTCGATGGACGTCCGAATCAAAGGTGGCGGAACGCCACCTGAGAACGCCGTCAAACCCCCCCCAGACCCTCCCCCCCATACTCATCCGGGGGAAATTTTTGCCCAAAAACGACAACGGGGCTTTAAAGGGGGGTCCAATGACAGAGACAATTTTGGGGGGAAAAATTAATTTTTCTTCTTTTCCCCAGCCAGGACATGGGGAGCGCAAACCCGGGGGTCCAGGGGAAAAACCCAAGGAAAAAAAAACCATTAACAAAATAAAAGTGTTTGGGGGTGAAAGAGGAGCAAATATATACCCGCCATGACAAATGATGGATGTCGAGTGAGCAATATTTTTTCCAAGGGTTTTAAAAAGTTTATTGTTGGGCAAAACAAAACATTGATATGTTTTAGTCCGACCTCGAGAGGTTGTTTCTATGCCAAATTTTTTATTAGGGTTTGTTTTGTGCAGGAAAGGGCATTTCAGGTTTAAAATAAATTGATTTCAAGCATCAAGGTTCAAAAAGCAGAGCTGAATTTATTGGCCCAAATTTTTACGGATAGAGGTATTTGATTCGCAAGAGGGCGACCAATGGGGTCTGTTTGATTGTCCGATTTGCCTTTTTGTTTTGATATCTTCCGACGATGTGGGGGGTAAAAACCCAACTTCTTATTCCCGTTTTTTTGTAGAAGTTTACTTAAATTTTTCCCGACAGTTTTAATTCCCTTGTCGAGGGCCCGGGAAAGAGCCTTTGGGCTTAAAAAAGACCCTCCCCGATGGGAAAAACAGGGAAAACCAAGGGGAAAGAGTCCCCATCCGTGGGGCAATTGTAGGGGTTTGGGTATAATAGGGGGATAAAACAGTGTAAAAGGGGGATAAATACATGAACAAAGAGACTGACATTCAGAAATTCAAATTTGGGATTCCGGGGGGAATTGAGAGTTGGCCTGAAAATCGCCGCCTTCTGGAAAGGTCATCCACGAAATGTACCGGGCCCAAAAGAACATTGGGTTTTTTCCCTGTTAACCCCTAAGATTAAAACGAATGTAAATCATACTTTATCCTCAGGGACACAGGGATTGAATCTAGAGCGGAAGGCAATCCCGCCAATTAGAATTTAAAACACTGGGTTTTGGGATACAATTGTTCAAAAAAAAAGTAAAAAAGGGAAAAGATAAAAAGAAAGGGTTAATTCCCAAAATTGTAAACAAGCGTTTGGGGGGCCACAAAAAAGGGGGTTTTGGGGTTTAATTGCGGTGCTTGGGAGCAGGGGCCCCAAAAATACGGAGAAAAACAAAAGGGGGGTTTAAGTTATTTTTAGATTAGACCCAATGATCATTTCATAACAGGAACAGGTTAGGGATCCGCCTGTACAAGAATTTGTCGACCCCCAGTGCCCGTTCAAGGACACGTCAAAATCGAAAACACGAGAATTGAGATCCCAGTGGGTTTTAGTTAACAATGACGATATAAAGATCTCAGATCCAGGGGTGTGCCTCTGCATCAACGTTTGGGGGTTAACCCCAAAGACAGTGGTGGTAAAATAAATGCACCTCACTACCCAATGTTCGGGAAAAAGTATAGGAAGATGCCCAAACCCGAAACTCAATTTTGAAAAAAAAATATGAACTGCAATGTTAGTTTGATTTCGGTTAAAAAATCAGATCCAGTAAGATCTGGTTCTGACGCAAAAAGATGTGCAATTTGAAAAGGGGGGTTTTTTACAAAATAAACAATGCGTTTGGGTTTGGGGGGGTAAGGGCCAAATTTCCCCGACCGCTGCTCGGGGATGGAAATATGGTAATTTGGGTTTTTTATTTTTTGTTTTGCCCTGTGTTCACATCAGCATGAGGAAGGGTTGATTCCTTCCCTTTAGAAAAGAGGTTTGTCTCGTCTTCTATTTAATGAAGGGGGCCCCTGATCCTGGGGCAAAATACTTCGGGGGGTGTTTTAAGGGTACACGGACCCATTTTGTAAACCCCCCGGGGCGGTCCTGTAAAAAAGGTGGTTGATCATGATGACAAAACCCTGATTTTGGGATTTCCCAAAAATCAGGAACCCCAATCGTTTCCAAAAAAAGGCCTGGGTGTCGAAGATGAGGTTGGGAAAACCCGATTGGGGAAAATTAGAATCGCGTTTTTAATTTCCCGGGGGTTATAACCCATAGATCGTCATTTATCTGTCAGATCCATTTTAAAAACACATAAAGTGATTTTGGGGGTTTTTTTTTGGGTTTGGGAAAACTGCATTGTATTGCCTTTTTTGGTCCCGGGGTGGGGAAATCAAAATTTCGGGGAAATTTGGGGGATTCCCTTTTTTTTTTTGAATGGGGGTATTTCATTTATGGGGTTTTTTAAATTAAACCCAAATATTGGGTATTTTTGGGGCCACTTGAGATTTTTGATTTTAAACCTTTAATGGGGGTAATTTGTTGAATTGAATATATTTTTGTATTTGGGGTAATTTTTTAAAAGGGGGTCCACATGTTTGGGTGTTTTAATTGATTACTTTTTGATTAGAGGTTGAAGGGGATATTTTTTTGGGCACCCCCAAAGGGGAAAATATTTGAAATCACCCCACTTAAATTTGATATTTGATAATGGTGGGGATATTTGAGGTCGGTTGATGCTGATGGCAAATTAACTTTTAACCGGGAAATTTCCGATATGGGTTTTAAGGGTGTCGATCCGAGATTTTGGGTTTTGGGTTATTTTTCCGAGATTAAAGAAAAAAAATATATGATGTTTGGGAATTAGGGATCATATAAGTTGTTCCATATTGCTTTATATGTTAAATCTTTGGGGGTTTATTATTTCCCCCGGGCTTGGGGGGTTTTGATATTACTTTGTTGGGGGACATATAACGGGGAAAAATTTTTCGTTATATATATGTTTTCCTTTTGTTTGATTTAGAACTTGTTTGTTTTTAATTTTAGATAATGTGAAGGACTTTTTTGAATGCAAAAAAGACAAGGATAGTAAAAAGGATGCAAGCTGCCATCAAAAAAATACTACCTCATTTAGGGAAAGGGTGGGCCAGTCAGCCACCTCACATTTCCGGGTTATCGGGGGCACCGCCCGGATTTAATTTATGTCCATCTTTTATATGAAAAATGCTAAATTTTAAATTTTTATTACATGGTTTCAGCACAAGAGCACAGAGGGGTTTCCTTTTTTGTTAAACCATGGTCACCCATGACCAGGGTTTATTTTTTCCCCGTTCAACGACCGGGGACTAGTTTTATTTTTCATTCAACTTGGGCCCCCCTGAGATCCCCTCAGGGTTTTCTTTTTTTTTTTTACCCCTGGGGCCCGGGTTTTAAAAAATTTTTGGGGGCCAGGGTTAAAAGTGAGGTGACTTTTTCCCTTTTAGTTTTCACCACTTAATCACCCCATTGATAATTTCCTGTGGGTTTTTTTTTTTGCCCTCAAAGGACGGGAGGTCTCCAGGGGGTGGCCCAAAATTCCCAGATGGCAAAAGGGGAAAGGGGGTTAAAATAGTTAGTAGATAATTAGATTATTTTAAAAAGTTGAGACTATGTGTTGAATTTATGCAGAAGTACAAACATGACTACAAGAAATGAAAAATTTTTTAGAAAATAGTGAATTTTTTTGGGGTTTTTTAAAAAGAAAGAAAGGATTTTACTTTTAAGAAATGGAAGTGTTTTTATATTTGGGAAAATTCAAATAAAAATGAACCCAAAAGAACTTGGGTTTAACCAAAATATTTTTTGGGTTTCTGGAAGGAGAACATTGTTTTAAATACATGGGGTAATAGATATTCAGGAGGAATCCATATAAATGAAATATGGAATACCAAAAGAAACAACGAAAAAAGAAAGGAAGGAATTAAGAAGAAAAAGGGGAAAAAGGAAAAACAAGAAATAAAAGGAAGCTAATGAAAAGAAAAGGGAAATTTAGAAAAAGAAATCAAAAAAGCCCTGACACAAACATATCTCCACTATTGTTGGGGCTATTTATTGGGTGCGAAAAAGTTGCAGGGGGGAAACCCATCGATTGGGAGAAAATAGCCCAAATAGAAGATTTTGGGTTTTGCAAATGATATTGCCCCTTTTTAAGTTTGAAAAAAACCAAGATATGCACAGAAAAAAAAGACAACTTGTCATCTATAGCCCCGGGGTTTACCGAGATGCCCTGAAAAAAAAATATAATGAAGACACCTATGGCAAGTAAGCAAAAATTTACACTGGAATCTAAAAAAGATAAAAAAATAAAAATTCAAATTTAGGTAAATTTTGATTGCACAGGGAAAAGTTAAAAAGAAATTATGATATGAATTGGCACAAAGCAACATCAGCTTTTAAAAGTCTAAATAAAATATGGAACTGCAAGTTATTTAGTATTAAAACTAAATTACGAATTTTCAATTCAAATGTTGTATCAATCCTAACATATGCTAGCGAAAGTTGGAAAATGACTAAAGTTATAGAAAGCAAGTTGAATGCATTTGAAAATAGATGTCTGCGAAAATAATGAATATAAAATGGAACGAATTCAGAAGAAGAGATAAAATCAGAGACATGTCTGGTCAACCACTAGTGACAACTGTTATGAAAAAGAGAAGATGGAGATATGTTGGAAAACCTCGAGGAGAAATGATCAAAGAATATCAAAGCAGGCATTGAAGTGGGATGCAAGGTTTCAAGAAAGAGAGGTCGACCTAAGGAGACTCTGAAACGAACTTTGCTGAGAGAGGCATGAAATATCGGTCTCAGTTCCATGGAGGAGATTGAGTTGCCCAGGATAGAGCGGTATGGAGAAATTACTTGCAGGCCCTATGTAACGTATAACAGTACGAGAGGAATTATTATTATACAGACCATTTTGAGACTCAGGAGGTCAAATTTGTATTGATAATTAGTCAATAACTGGCTCACCGCCCAGACCGATGTACCAGACCTCCCCATAAATTCTATTCATCTGGAAATCTGATTCCTGCAGCCTTAGCATTGGTGTCTTTTACGTCACATCTTCAACACCATTTCAATCTCTGGTGCTTATCCTTCGGTGATGTGTCCGGAGTTTCAGCCAGCGTTTACTCAGTTCGCTCTCCGTTCTGTAGCCATCTAGTTTTTTACGGTGTGGGGTAGCTGGCCCCACGTCCAACCTCATATCGCCTCTTACGACATGTGTGGCAAGTAACAGATGGTTCTATTCTTTAAACCCCAATTTGGGCCCCGGTAACCACTCGGGCGACTTGTCTTTCTCAGACTAACCATTTAATTATATTTTTGTTTCTTAAATATATGATAATTATTCAACATTAATATGTTGGGACTGGCAAAGTACTGCACAATCATCATCTAATAGATTGACTTGCGTAGAACTTTACCACCTAACAGTCCATCAAATTTCTCTCTCTCACAGCCTTTCTCCAATCATGTTTTGCTTCACAGCTTCAGGATAAGAAGAGATTTCTAGAACGAGCCCTTGTGTGCTCTTCATAAATAGTTCCTTTCGTCGACTCTGTTATCTTTGAGGTCCACCTTTTGCGTTGTCGTCATTTTGCTTTGTATCCATTGTTTTGGAGCAACATTGCTCTTTAGTGCACTATCTGTTGGTAATCTGCTTCGTGGCCTTCATCTTTTCGTTTTAATCTCTTCATGGTCTTCATCTTTTCGTTTTAATCTCTTCGTGGTCTTCATATTTTCGTTGGTAATCTGTTTCGTGGCCTTCATCTTTTCGTTGGTAGTCTCTTCATGGTCTTCACTTTCTCTCTTTGTTGGGATGATGCAGTCTTTCATAATGGTCTTCTCCAGTCCATCGTGTCTTTTTACATGTCCAGAATACTTCAATTTTCTCATTCTTGTTTGTAGCATCAGACATTTTTCTTTGATCTTTCTGATATCACATAGAGTCCTTGTAATACATCCCTGGTGCTCTATTTTCCTCCACTAACTTTACTAATTAGAATTTCAAGACAAAAGAATTCCTAATAACAGAATTGTAATGGGTTTTTTTCAATTGTAAACACAATAATCTTTGTTAGTACACGTTTAGTCATGATTAAATTTTCGTCTGTTATTATTTTTATTTTAAAAAAGATCTGAGTACTACAGCTAGGAAGACCAAGAAAAGATGGATAGACACTATCAAGACCACACTACATAAACACGGATATAACACAACAAGGGCGACTTATCTGGCCTAGAACGTAGATTAAAGCTCCATCCCTACAGCTTAACGGCAGAGTGGACAGCCAACTACATCTTCCACCGGGAATAGACAATATATAATTATTGTTATTTATGTTACTATAAATACTATTTTATTAACATTGTTATTATTATTATTATTATTGTGATTGATACAGGCTTGCCTTCACAGTCATTAGTCGGACTTTTTCTTCTTTGAACGCTCCATATTGACCCTTGAACCACTCTGTGTGGTTTGTATGTGATCTGAGCATAAGAGCGATGTAAGTTAGTACCAGCTATGCGCCTACAAGTTAGCCAGCACCTTGAATTTCTGCGATGCTTTTTATTTACTAGGGTAGCTTTCCTAGGTCCTACATCATTCGTTTCTTTCAACATTGCCTTGTAGGATGCAGTGGTACTATTCTTTGCTTCCATTGGGCCCCGGCACCACACGAGTGGTTAGTCGGACGAAACTCAATATACACAAACGTTGGAAATCTGCCGTAGATTGAAGGATTGTATGTATACACAAACGTTGGAGAGCACTGCCGTAGATTGAAGGATTATATGTATACACAAACGTTGGAGAGCACTGCCGTAGATTGAAGGATTGTATGTATACATAATTTATCAATGACTAATGAGGGTATTACAGCAGTAGTACAAGACATCTATTAGGTTAGTTGCCCGTCTCTCGTTTCAAAGGTTCTCAGTTCGCTCCTCAGGGAATGCCATTGGATATTTTCTAGAGATATCAGATCAGATAACCTGATCTCAGTGTGAAGTGAAATCGGTTACTAGTCCTATCGGTGACTGACGATAAAACGTTAGTCCCATGTTCAAGTTGAGCACGTGAAAGAACCCTTGGCGGTTTAAAATCGATAAGCGTAGGCTGGAAAGCCGCTGTCTGGGTAAAACTCATTACAAAGATAACGAATAGAATTCCTACATAAATATCTTCACTATCTTCAAAATTACATCGGGAACCTCATCGTTGCTACGAGGTTCGTGCACTGCCGCTAAGATCTACCTATGTAAGAAAGAGACCAGAGCACACGTGGTTACTCACCAAAGTGCAATGATGCTGGTCCTATTAATCAGTCAATCAAGGCATATATTATGCTATTATATAGCCCCCAAAAAAAAAATAATAATAATATCTAACATGTTTATGTATTCTCAGAAAGAGATATCTCATTTTTGTGTTATAAGATACAAACAACAGATGAACACAGCGATACATATTTACGACATCATGTGACGGTATGACGACAATAGTCACACCTGCGGCAGATATGATATGCTAATATAAATCATACGATATTAATTATGCAGATACAAGTTGAAAACGCGTGAAGCATTATGTTCTATTGTTTAATAAAGTTTCTCACAGTATATTAGTCTAGTGTCTTGCGTGGTCAAATCACAGAACATGTCCTACAAGACTGTCCCATATATGTCCTCACTAGAAAGGGATGCTGGCCCTAAAACGCAACACTACATTCAAAACTACATGGCACCAGAAATGAGCTCCAGACAACAGTCCAGTTCATCATACCAGTCCAGTTGATCATCTCGTAAGAACGCGTCTGACGGTATAACCATCCAAATAGCGATTGCAGAAGAGTGTCTTGCATGTAGTCTTTTCAAAAACCATTAAAACCCCGGGTTATGACCCGGGGTATATGCCCCGGGGGTATATACCCGGAGGTATATGACGGAGGTATAGGGGCCCGGAGGTTTGGGAGGTAAAAACCCCGGAGGTATAAACCCCCGGAATATAAACGGGAGGTATATACCCAGGTATATCCCCGGGGGATATGCCCCGGGGTTTTCCCCGGAGGTATATGCCCCGGGGTATATGCCCCGGAAGGTATATCCCCGGGTATATAACCCAGGTATATGCCGGAGGTATTCCAGGATATCCCCGGGGTATTCCCGGGATAAAACCCCGGGGGTAAAAAGAGGTATATGCCCCGGGATTTTAAAAACCCGGGGGTATATCCCCGGGGTATATCCCCAGGTTTACGGAGGTATTGCCCGGGTATATCCCCGGGGTATATGCCCGGGGTATATGACCCGGAAGTATATAAAGATATCGGGTATATCCCGGAGTATAACCGGAAAGTAAAAACGGAAAATATTCCTACGTCGTTAACTTGGTTCCAAGGTTGTGGACAAAAACCCCTTTTTTCTTTTCTTTTTCTCACTAGATTGAGATTTCGTTCTCTAAAAAAAAGTCTGCCCAGATTATCAGTCACCCATACAGTTTGTCTTCAGTTCCCAGATTGAGATTTCGTTCTCTAAAAAAGCACCCGTCTGCCTCAGATTATCAGTCACCCCAAAGTTTGTTTTTGGTTCCACTGGGTGGATTTGATTTCAAAAAAAAGACACCCGTCTGCCTCAGATTATCAGTCCCCCATACGTTTTCTTCGGTTCTACAGATTGGGATTTCGATTTCTAAAAAAAACCTCTGCCTCAATTATCAGTCAACAGTTTGTCTTCTGGTTCTCACTAGATTGAATTTCGGTTCTCAAAAAAGACACCCCTTGCCCAGATTATCAGTCACGCCATACAGTTTGTCTTCGGGTTCTCACTAGATTGAATTTCGGTTCTAAAAAAAGACACCCTCTGCCCTAGATTACGTCACCCCAAAAGTTTGTCTTCGGGTTCTCACTGTTGGGATTTGGATTCTCAAAAAAAGACCGTCTGCCCGATTATCAGTCACGACATTTTGTTTAGGTTTCTCATGTTAATTTCGGATTCTCTAAAAAGACAGCCGTCTGCCTCAGATTATGTAAACCCTACATTTTGCTTCTGGTTCTCACTTTTTGGGTTTGGTTTCAAAAAAGACAGCCGTCTGCCTCAGATTATCAGTCACGCCATACAGTTTTCTTCTGCGTTCTCATAGATTGGATTTCCGGTTCTTAAAAAGGCCTCTGCCTCAGATTATCATAATACAGTTTGTCTTATGCGTTCTCACTAGTTAAATTTCGGATTCTCTAAAAAACAGCCGTCTGTCAGATTATTCCCCCAAAGTTTTCTTCTGCGTTCTACAGATTGAATTTCGATTTTTAAAAAAAGACAGCCGTCTGCCTCAGATTATCAGTCACCCCATACAGTTTGTCTTCTGCTTTCTACTAGATTGAGATTTCGGTTCTCAAAAAAGCAGCCGTCTCCCTCAGATTATCAGTCACCCTACAGTTTGTCTTATGCTTCCCACTGATTAATTTCGTTCTCTAAAAAAACACCCGTCTGCCTCAGATTATCAGTCCCCCAAACAGTTTGTCTTCTGCTTCTCACTAGTTGATTTTGGTTTCCCAAAAAGCAGCCGTCTGCCTCAGATTATCAGTCACGCCTACATTTTCTCTTCTGTTCCCCTGTTGGTTTGGGTTTCTCTAAAAAACGGGTCTCCCAATTCCACCCCGCCAACAGTTTGTCTTCTGCGTTCTCCAGATTGGATTTGGGATTCTCTAAAAAGACGGGTCTGCCCCCGATTATCAGTCAAACAGTTTGTCTTCTGCGTTCTCACTAGTTGGGGTTTTTGGTTCTCAAAAAAAGACAGCCGTCTGCCCAGTTATCAGCCCGCCATACTTTTGTCTTCTGCTTCTCACAGATTGGTTTCGGTTTTTAAAAAAAGACGCCGTCTGCCCAGATTATCAGTCACGCCATACAGTTTGTCTTATGCTTTTCCCCACTGTTGAGATTTGGATTTTTAAAAAAACCTCTCTCAGATTATCAGTCACCCCCTACAGTTTGTCTTCTGCGTTCCCAGTTGGGATTTGGTTCTCCAAAAAGACACCGTCTGCCTCAGATTATCAGTCACGCCTCAGTTTGTCTTCTGCTTCCCACTGATTGGGATTTGGGATTCTCAAAAAAGACAGTCTGCCTCAGTTATCATCACGCCATACAGTTTGTTTTATGCTTCTCACTGTTGAATTTCGTTTCCCAAAAAAAGACACCGTCTGCCACAGATTATCAGTCACCAACAGTTTGTCTTCTGCGTTCTCACTAGATTGGGGAATTCTCAAAAAAAAGACACCCGTCTGCCTCAGATTATCAGTCCCCCATAAGTTTGTCTTCTTTCTATAGATTGAGATTTCGTTTCTAAAAAAAACCCGTCTGCCACAGTTATCGTCCGCCATACAGTTTGTCTTCTGGTTCTCACGGGTTTGGATTTTTTCAAAAAAGCCCCGTCTGCCTCAGATTATCAGTCACCCCTACGTTTGTCTTCTGTTTTCCCCACTAGAGGGGGATTTCGGATTCTCTAAAAAGACAGCCGTCTGCCTCAGATTATCAGTCAATACAGTTTGTCTTATGGTTCTCACTGGGTGAGTTTTGTTTTTAAAAAAAGACACCGTCTGCCGGATTATCACCCCAACAGTTTGTCTTCTGCGTTCTCACTAGTTTGGGGTTTCGGATTCTCAAAAAAAAGACAGCCGTCTGCCTCAGATTATCGTCCGCCATACAGTTTGTCTTCTGGTTCTCACTGATTGAGATTTCGTTCCCAAAAAGACACCCGTCTGCCTCAGATTATCAGTCACGCCAACAGTTTGTTTATGCCTCACGTTAATTTGGTTTCTAAAAAAAAAAATCTGCCTCAGTTCAACCCCAAACAGTTTTCTTCTGGTTCTCACTAGATTGGGTTTCGGATTTTTAAAAAGACGCCGTCCCCCAGATTATCAGTCACGCCACGGTTTGTCTTCTGGTTCTCACTAAAATTGAGATTTGTTTCCCCAAAAAAAAAGACACCCGTCTGCCCCCCGATTATCAGCACGCCCTACGTTTGTCTTCTCGTTCTCACTAGATTGGGTTTCGTTCTAAAAAAAAGCACCCGTCGGGCCCTTCAGATTATCGTCACCCCAAAATTTTCCTGGTTCTCATAGTTGGTTCCCCATTCTCTAAAAAGACCCCGTCTGCCTCAGATTATCAGTCAGCCAAAGTTTGTCTTAGGTTCTCACTGATTGAATTTGTTCTCAAAAAAAAGACAGCCGTCTCCCTCGATTATCAGCCCCCATCAGTTTGTCTTCGGTTCCCCTTTTAGTTGGGTTTGGGATTTCAAAAAAAAAAAAAAAACTCCTCAGATTATGTCACGCCATACAGTTTGTCTTCTGCGTTTCACAGATTGAATTTCGTTCTTAAAAAAAGAACCCCGTCTGCCTCAGATTACTCACGCCTACAGTTTGTCTTCTGCTTCTCACAGATTGGGATTTGATTCTCTAAAAAAAGCGTCTGCCTGATTATCAGTCCCCCTCAGTTTGTCTTATGCGTTCTACAGATTAAATTTCGGATTCTCTAAAAAGCCCCGGGTTCCCACAGATTATCAGTCACCCTCTTTTCTTCTGCTTTCCCACTAGATTGGGATTTCGGATTTCAAAAAAAAGACACCCGTCTGCCTCAGATTATGTCCCCCAACAGTTTTTTCTGCTTCTACATGAATTTCGGTTCTCTAAAAAAAACCGTCTCCTCGATTATCACCCCCTACAGTTTGTCTTTGCGTTCTCACTAGATTAAAGATTTGGATTTTAAAAAGACAGCCGTCTGCCTCGATTATCATAACCCAAACTTTTGTCTTCTGCGTTCTCACAGTTGATTCCGTTTCTAAAAAGCACCGTCTGCCTCAGTTATCAGCCGCCATACAGTTTGTCTTCTGCTTTCTCCCCTAGATTGGTTTATTCTCAAAAAAAAACGTCTGTCAGATTATCAGTCACCCATACAGTTTATCTTATGCGTTCTCATGTTAAAATTTCGGATTTCTAAAAAAGACACCTCTGTCAGATTATCATCCCAACAGTTTGTCTTCTGCGTTCTCACTAGATTTTTTTCGGTTCTCAAAAAAAGACAGCCGTCTGCCTCAGATTACCCAGTCACCTACAGTTTGTCTTCGGTTCTCATGTTGAGATTTCGGATTTTTAAAAAAGACACCCGTCCCCCAGATTATCAGTCCCCCAAACAGTTTTTTATGCGTTCTCACTAGATTGAATTTCGTTCTCAAAAAAAAACCCCCTCTGCCCAGTTATCAGTCACCCCAAAAGTTTTTCTGCGTTCTCCGGGGTGGGATTTGTTCTCAAAAAAAGACGGTTCTGCCTAGATTATCAGTCACGCCTACAGTTTTTCGGGTTCCTAGATTGGGATTTCGGATTCTCTAAAAAAGCACCCGTCTGCCTCAGATTATCAGTCACCCATACAGTTTGTCTTATGCTTTCTACAGTTTGATTCATTCTCAAAAAAAAAGACCCGTCTGCCCGATTATCATCACCAACAGTTTGTCTTCTGCTTTCTCACTAGTTTGGGATTTCGGATTCTCAAAAAGACGGTTCCTCGATTATCAGTCCCCCAAACAGTTTGTCTTCTGCGTTTCTCAGTTGGGTTTTTGGATTTCAAAAAAAGACACCGTCTGCCTCGTTATCAGTCCCGCCTGTTTGTCTTTCGTTCTACGATTAGTTTGGATTCTCTAAAAAGACAGGTCGCCACGATTATCAGTCACGCCATACAGTTTGTTTTCTGCGCTCACAGATTGGGACTTTCAAAAAAAAAAGACACCCCGTCTGCCTCGTTATCAGTCCCCCATCGTTTGTCTTCTGCTTTCTCCGTTGAGATTTGGATTTTTAAAAAGACGCCGTCTGCCTGATTATCAGTCACGCCATACAGTTTGTCTTAGGGTTTCTACTAGATTGAGATTTCGTTCTCTAAAAAGACACCCGTCTCCCTCAGATTATCAGCCCGCCATACGTTTGTTTTTGGTTCTCACTAGTTTGGGGATTTCGTTTCTAAAAAGAAGCCGCTGCCTCAGATTACAGTCACGCCTCGTTTGTTTTCCGTTCTCATGATTGAGATTTGGATTTTTAAAAAGACCCTCTGCCTCAGATTATCAGTCAGAACTTTTATCTTAGTTCCACGATTGAGATTTCGTTCTCAAAAAAAGCACCGTCTGCCTCAGATTATCAGTCACCCATACAGTTTGTCTTCGGGTTCTCACTAGATTGGGATTCGTTTCAAAAAAGACACCCGTCTGCCTCAGATTATCAAAAATTACTTTTGTCTTCGGGTTCTCCTGGGGATTTGATTCTTAAAAAGACAGCGTCTGCCTCAGTTATCATACGCCATACAGTTTGTCTTATGCGTTCTACAGATTAAATTTCGGATTTCTAAAAAGACGCCGTCTTCAGTTATCAGTCACCCAAACAGTTTGTCTTCTGCTTCTCCTAGATTGGGTTTTCGGTTTCAAAAAAAGCCCGTCTGCCTCAGTTACGTCACCCCTAATTTGTCTTCTGCGTTCTCACTAGTTTGGGATTTCATTCTAAAAAAGACGCCGTCTGCCCCGATTATCAGTCCCCATACAGTTTTCTTATGGTTCTCACAAATTGAATTTATTTTTAAAAAGACACCCGTCTGTCAGTTATCAGTCCCCCAACAGTTTGTCTTCTGCGTTCTCACTAGATTGGATTTCGTTCCCCTAAAAAAAGCCGTCTGCCTCAGATTATCAGCCCGCCATACAGTTTGTCTTCTGGTTCTCACTGATTAAATTTTCGGATTCTCAAAAAAAAGACAGCCGTCTGCCTCAGATTATCGTCCCGCCATACAGTTTGTCTTCTGGTTCCCCTGTTGAGTTTTTGGATTCTCAAAAAAAGACACCTCTGCCTCAGATTATCAGTCACCCCAGTTTGTCTTCTGCTTTACTAGTTTTGGGTTTTCGGGCCAAAAAGAAAAATTCTGCCTCAGATTATCAGTCACGCCAAAATTTTGTCTTCGGGTTTCTCACGATTGAGATTTCGTTCTTAAAAAAGAACCCTCAGATTATCATCCGCCATACGTTTGTCTTCTGGTTCTCACTGTTGGGTTGGATTTTTAAAAAAAGCACCGTCTGCCCAGATTATGTCCCCCAAACGTTTGTCTTCTGGTTTCTCACTAGATTGAGATTTCGGATTTCAAAAAGACCCCGTCTGCCTCAGATTATCAGTCACCCCCAACAGTTTTTTCTGCGTTCTCACTAGATTGGGATTTCGGATTCTCTAAAAAAAGACAGCCGTCTGCCTCAGATTATCAGTCACGCCATACAGTTTTTCTTCTGCGTTCTCACTAGATTGAGATTTCGGATTTCAAAAAAAAGCAGCCGTCTTCAGTTATCAGTCACGCCATACATTTTGTCTTCGCGTTCCCAGATTAAATTTTCGGTTTCAAAAAAAAAGCAGCCCTGCCTCAGATTATCGTCACCCATCGTTTGTTTTCTGCGTTCTCCCCAGATTAAATTTCGTTCAAAAAAAAAGACAGCCGTCTGTAGTTTCAGTCACGCCAACTTTTGCCTGCTTCTCACTGTTGGGGTTTATTCTCAAAAAAGACAGGTCCCTCAGATTATCAGTCACGCCCGTTTGTCTTCTGCGTTCTCCGATTGAGATTTGGGATTTTAAAAAGAAGCCGCCCCTTTCGATTATAGTCACCCCAACAGTTTGTCTTCTGCTTCTCACAGTTTGGATTCCTAAAAAGACAGCCGTCTCCTCAGATTATCAGTCCGCCATACATTTTGTCTTCTGGTTCTACTGTTTGAATTTCATTCTCAAAAAAAGCACCGTCGCCTCAGATTACAGTACCCCAAACATTTTGTCTTCTTTCTCCAGATTGAGATTTCGATTTCTAAAAAGACGCCGTCTGCCTCAGATTATTCACCCTACAGTTTGTCTTCTGTTCTCACTAGTTGAGATTTCGGATTTCTAAAAAGACACCCTCTCCTCGATTATCAGTCCCAACAGTTGTCTTCTGCGTTCTCACTAGATTGATTTCGATTCTCTAAAAAAAGACATCTGCCCAGATTATCATCCCCCCAAACAGTTTGTCTTCGGGTTTTTACAGATTGAGATTTCGGATTCTCAAAAAAAGACGCCGTCTGCCTCGTTTCAGTCACCCCATTTTGTCTTCTGCCTCACTAGTTGGGTTTGGATTCTCAAAAAGACACCCGTCTGCCTCAGATTATCATACGCCACGTTTGTCTTCGGTTCTCACTGTTGAGTTTTGGATTTCTAAAAAGACAGCGTCTGTCAGATTATCAGTCACGCCATACAGTTTGTCTTCCGTTCCCAGTGAATTTCGATTCTCTAAAAAAGACAGGTTCCTCGATTATCAGTCAGTACAGTTTGTCTTTCGTTCTCCCTGATTGAATTTCGTTTCAAAAAAAAGCACCCGTCTGCCTCAGATTATCGCCCCCGGGTTTTTTTTGGTTTCACTGTTGGATTTCGGATTCTCTAAAAAAAAAGCCGTCTGCCTAGATTATCAGTCCCCATCAGTTTGTCTTCTCGTTCCATAGATTGGTTTTGGATTTCTAAAAACGTCTTCAGTTATCAGTCCCCCATACAGTTTTTTTTCCTTTTTCCAACTAGATTAATTTCGTTCTCTAAAAAGACACCCGTCTGCCTAGATTATCAGTCCCATACAGTTTGTCTTCGGGTTCTCACTGTTGGGATTTCGTTTCTCTAAAAAAAAAATCTGCCTCAGATTATCAGTCACCCCAAACAGTTTGTCTTCTCTTCACAGTTGAGATTTATTCTCAAAAAAAGACACCCGTCCCTCGATTATCAGTCCCCAACAGTTTGTCTTCTGCTTTACTGTTAAATTTTGGTTTTTAAAAAGACAGCCGTCTGCCTCAGATTACGTCCCCCATACAGTTTGTCTTCTCTTCTACAGATTGAGATTTGGGATTCTCTAAAAAGACAGCCGTCTGCCTCAGATTATGTCACCCTACAGTTTGTTTTCTCTTTCTCACTAGATTGGTTTTGGATTCTCAAAAAAAAGACAGCCGTCTGCCTCAGATTATCAGTCAATACAGTTTGTCTTCTGCGTTTCCTATAAATTTCATTTCAAAAAAGCACTCGCCTCGTTAAAAATCCCTAATTTGTCTTCTGGTTACACTGTTAAATTTCGGTTTTTAAAAAGGCACCGTCCCCCGATTATGTCCCCCTTTTTTGTCTTCGGTTCCCCTGATTAATTTCGGATTCTCAAAAAAGACACCGTCTGCCCAGATTATCAGTCACGAAAAGGGTTTGTCTTCTGCGTTCTCACTAGATTGAGTTTTGTTCTCAAAAAAGAACCCGTCTCCCTCAGATTATCATCGCCATACAGTTTGTTTCTGCGTTCACCTAGATTGAGATTTCGGATTCTCAAAAAAAAGACAGCCGTCTGCCTGTTTTCAGTCACCCAACAGTTTGTCTTCTGCGTTCACACTGTTGAGATTGGGATTCTCAAAAAAAGACACGTCTGCCTCAGATTATCAGTCACCTACAGTTTGTCTTCTGCGTTCTCACTAGATTAATTTGGATTCTCAAAAAAGCCTCTGCCCAGATTATCAGTCACCCAATTGTCTTCTGCTTCCCATAGATTAAATTTTGGTTTTTAAAAAGACCCGTCTGCCTCAGATTATCACCCCCATACATTTTGTCTTCTTTCTCACTAGATTGAGATTTGGGATTCTCAAAAAAAAAGACGGTTTGCCTCAGATTATCATCCCCCAAACAGTTTGTCTTCGGGTTCTCCTAGATTAAATTTCGGTTCCTAAAAACAGCCGTCTCCTCAATTATCACCCGCCATACAGTTTGTCTTCTGCTTCCCCTAGATTGAGTTTTGGATTTCAAAAAGACAGCCGTCTGCCTCGATTATGTCACGCCACGTTTTTTTCCGTTCTAAAGTTGAGATTTGGATTTTTAAAAAAGACACCCGTCTCCCCAGATTATCAGTCCCCCAACAGTTTGTCTTCTGCGTTCCCGTTGAGTTTCGGTTCTCTAAAAAGCTTCTGCCCAGATTATCATCGCCATACAGTTTTTTTCCCGGTTTCCCCAAGATTAAATTTGGATTTCTAAAAAACAGCCGTCTGCCTCAGATTATCAGCCCGCCAACAGTTTGTCTTCCTTCCCACAGTTTAGTTTCGGTTTTTAAAAAAGACGCCGTCTGCCTCAGATTATCAGTCACGCCATACAGTTTGTCTTCTGGTTTCCTTTGTTGAATTTCGGATTCTCTAAAAAAGACACCGTCTGCCTCAGATTATCAGTCGCCAATTTGTCTTCTTTCTCACTAGATTGAGATTTCGGATTTTTAAAAAAAGCGCCGTCTCCCTCAATTATCAGTCCCCATGTTTGTCTTCGGGTTCTCACTGATTGAGATTTCGGATTTTTAAAAAAAGACAGCCGTCTGCCCAGATTATCAGTCACGCCATACAGTTTGTCTTCTGCGTTCTACAGATTGAGATTTCGGATTCTCAAAAAAGACACCGTCTGCCTCAGATTATCAGTCCCCAAATAAGTTTGTCTTCGGGTTCCACTAGATTGAGTTTTTGGTTTCTAAAAAGCGCCGTCTGCCCAGATTATCATCCCCATACAGTTTGTCTTCTGCGTTCACCAGATTGAGTTTTCGGTTTTTAAAAAAGACACCCTCCCCCTAGATTATCAGTCACCCTAGTTTTCTTCTGGTTCCACTAGATTGAGATTTCGGATTCTCTAAAAAAAGGTTGCCTCAGATTATCAGTCCCCCATACAGTTTGTCTTTTTTGGTTCACACTAGATTGGATTTCGGATTCTCAAAAAAGCGGCCTCTGCCTCAGATTATCACCACCCATCATTTTTGTCTTCGGGTTCTCACTGTTGAGATTTCAGTTCTCAAAAAAAAGACAGCCGTCTGCCTCAGTTATCACCGCCATGTTTGTCTTCTGCGTTCACACTGATTGAGTTTGTTTCAAAAAAAAGACATCTCCTCAGATTATCATCACGCCATACAGTTTGTCTTCCTTCTCATTTTTGAGATTTGGTTCTCAAAAAAAGCACCCGTCTCCCTCAGATTATAGTCACCATACAGTTTGTCTTGCGTTCTCACGGGGTTGAGATTTCGTTCCTAAAAAAAGACACCCGTTCCCCAGATTATCAGCCCCATACAGTTTGTCTTGGACGCTGTGGGGGGCCCCCTTTCTTCTCTATGCATTGGGGGAGTTCGGGGGGATAAATTCCATGATTTCTTTCCCCCGTTTGTCGCCCTCTTCCAGAAGTTTACCCCCCTCGTGATGGTGGTCTAAATTTCTTTCGGGGAAAATCCAAACAGATTGGCGACCGTAAACCCTTTTTCCCCATTCCTTTTGGGGGGGTCGTTGCACCATGTTATGCCTTACGGCCTGGGGCATCCGTTTTCTCAACATTTGTTTCGGGAGTTTCCCTGGGGGCATTTACCCAATTTGCCAAACCCTAATCGCCTTTGCGTGACAGGTAACGGGTTTTTTTTACGTCTATTTTTTACACCAAATTTGGGGGTAACCCCGGACGGGGGCCCAACCCGAACAGCGCCGTTTTTTTGGGGAATGTTTTTTACCCGGAGACCCCGATTGTTGCCATAGCTGGGTTCGTGTTCAATACAATACTCACGGCTGGTGGTGTGCTTTTTTTACGGGGAAACCAAGCCACAAAGGGATAAAGCGGGGCAAAAAGTAAACCCTTCGATTTTAGATTCTTTTTTATCTATTTGAAAATGCTTCAGTTTTCAAAATGGAAAATAGAAAAGTATCAAACATTACTACTGCAATAATGGGCAAATAGTTCTGGAAGGAAACGCAGGGAACAACCAAATCGATGATGGTGACGGACAGTTTTAAATCTTCAATTGACGATGGACGTAGGGTAAACTGAGTATAAATCGAGAGTCTTGTGGTATGATGGGTAAAACGATTCACAACCAACGTTCCATGCACTAGATGAGCTTGTTTGACGAAGCAAAACATGTCAAATAAACTGTTGAAGGTCTTTATAGAAAAGGATACAAGACATATTTAACATGAAAGTCATCAACGGTCCATTATGAAACAAAGAATACAAAACACACTGTAGTACAAACACGATCGTCATCAACTTGATACTTACCGAAGTGCAATGATGATGGTCCTAGTCAATCAATCAACCTAAATTCTACAGATGACTTTACTACAGAAACTGTAAATGGTCTTTAACCGTTTGCCCGTTATGAATTTGGGAAGTAGTCATGGCAACTAATTACTACTACATCTGAAGTCGGAGTAAGACTTCACTGAATGGCGAAGGACACTGGTAATAACACTGGCAAACCTTCGAACAAAAATCGGTCAGATGCGCCATATTATGCGCCATAGTTACGCCTGAATTCATAGTTTCCGAACGAATAAAATAAAATCATTTGTCTAACAGTCTAAATTTATTTAGCAAATAAAAATGTCGAGTTTCATGATGGGGTGAATAGTGTTGAAATGAATTCAGTGATAGCTAATCTTAACGTTGACACCCTGATATATTCCTACTATAGATGGAGACTGCAGTCAAACTATGTAGGATGGCGAAACACGTAATAACAAAGTACTGTAGTTTTAAAGTACAAAAACAACGACAATACACAAAGCGTTTCGACCAAAAGGACTTTATCAAAGCAAACGATACAACAAAAGTGATGAATGTCATAGCCCACTACATACAGACATTGACAAAGATATTAAACACCACAAATATATTATAATCTTATCCTAATACGTCACGAAGAAAAGTTGCAATCTATATTGAGATTATTTCGTCATTTTATTGCAACTCTTCGTCGTGACGTATTAGGTCAGTTTTAAATAGTTGTATTTGTAATATCTTTATCTTCTTATCTTATCTTATCTTAACCACATTTGCCGTGAAGCGGCGTGGGAGAGTTAGTTTTCTATCTTGTGCCAGGTGTGTTGCGCTTGACGTTGTCAGTCCATGCTTCGCAGGGACTCTGAGATGTTATCTATCCTTCTTGGCCTGCCTCGTGCTCTGTGCCCTGAGTGTCGATTATTATAGGCACGCGATTGTAGTAAATGTGGTTCCATTCTCATTAGATGACCGAACCACTTGATTCTTTGCTTCTCGATGTACTGTATGCATGGTATAGTACCAACGATGCTTCTGATATTCTCGTTTCTCACTCTATCTCGCCTTGTAACGTTGACAGCTTTTTGTAATCTCATTTCACATGTTGTAATCTTTCTTTCTTGTGTCTTAGTAGGGCATGTTTGGCACTGATAGCAGAGAGTTGCTATCTTTGTCAAAGTCTGTATGTAGTGGACTGTGCATTCGTCACTTTGTTGTATCGTTTGGTTGACAAAGGCCTTATTGTCGAAACGCTGCTGTGTATTTTCATTGTTTTTGTATTATGTAAAACTACAGTACTTTGTTATTACGTGTTTTGCCATGATATATTCCTCATCTTTACTAATATTACTTTCTCATCATTTTCTTCTTCCTTCCGATCACCTCATATCGACCACTCATTGTGATTTGTAGGATCTGAGCATACGAGCGATTGTATGTTGTGCCAGGGTTTTGCGCCTACAAATGCCAGCACATCCGGTTTCGCGACGTTTTCTATTTACTAGGGTAGCTTCCCTAGGCCCCTATATCAGTCACCTCTTAGAGCATGCTTTGTAGGTCGCAGGGGTACTATTCTTTGCTTCCTTTGAGGGCCCCGACAACACTCGGGAGGCCTTTGAAACGAAACATTGTCTCATAAACGAAGTTTACAGAGCCAGCTTGGGGAACCCTCGAGGAACCCCAACTAAATGCCAGCTTCATAGAGGCAACTCATAATTCAGAATTATCAAATGAAAAGATTGCAAAGAAGAAGAAATAGAAGAAGACACTTATTCATTGCTAAAAAAGCACGAACAATCCCAAACACGTGTATCTTCTTCTGTAAAATGTAAATTCTTCAGGAAATATAAAAGTGATGTTAGGCTTGACTCTCAACGAAATCCCTAATATTTAATTACACAGCGAGCAAGTACAAGAGAAAAGAAAGATGTTTTAAAGTTTCATTCGCCCGAGTGGTTACCAGGGCCCAAATTTGGTGCGTAATGAATAGAACCACTGTTACCTGTCACGCATGACGTAAGAGGCGACTAAGGAGGTTTGGCTGAAATCAGATGCATGTGTCCTAAACATGTAGAAATCTATGTGTTTAGGACTTACAAAATAATGTGCAACGTATACACGTTCTTGGTAAAGATCAAACATATCACAAAGAGTGATTAGAATTGATCGTAAAGAACGAACAACGAACGTAAAGAAGAAGAAGAAGAAAGGCTCATTGACGCAGTTTGTTATTCGACCGAGCAAGAATTACTTCTGAGAGGACACAACGTATTTACAACATCTCTAAACAGAGCTAGACGCCATATTTTTTTAGAATTTATGGAGGCCGAGAAAGATTATAATTCACTTCTGGGCATCTTTGTGACACTTCACTTTCTGTATAAAATAATATTATAGATGCATTAGCGATATGAGTATATGTCGTCTATATACAGGGCTGTGCCATGATACAAAAGGCAGCGCATCAGTCGACATCGAAAGGGCAGCGGCGTAAGCAACGAAATCAAAATCACAATTTAAGGTTATTTTAAAGAAAAACATTTAAACAGCAGCATTTCGAAGACGTGCATCATACTTAGAAAATATACCGCACGGTCCTGTCTATATTATTTTTTCCCGATCCAGAAGCACTTGAGCTTTCAGCTCTTCGACTCGGTGCATGGACATCGTAACCCTTCGGTTCGGTGCCACGAACACCGTGAATCTGGGAACCTGTGGCTTTTCTGCCAGTCCGCGGAATTGAACCCACACAGAGGACTAGTCACCCGCAGTCCAACGCGCTACGAACACGCTGGGCAGGCGGGCGTCCTGTCTATATAGGTTTTCAACCTCCAGAGACTCATGTGGATCTACTGCCCTGTACATCCTGTTGTTAACGGCAACGAGAGAGCGGACATGTTTTCAGCGAAAGCATCAATTGTTGAGTAGTATAGGATAGATAAGACTGATGCTCTTCGGTCTCTTGGTGACCTGCTGTTGGATGAGGACACTAAAATTGACGTTGAGTCAATCCAGAGATTTAATGAGTTTGGAATTACACATTGTACAAGTAGAACTGAGATGCTTGAGGGCAGAGAGAGAGTGTGTTCATCAGTATACATACCCTTCAACATCTGTTAGATGAGACTGAGCACCTATGGATCTGCATTGGATGCTGTGACATCTTTTAATAAACCAATAACAAATAACAACAAAAACCAGATTAGTGATGCCAGTTTTGTATCAATAATGTGATCTTCTTCTTTGCGTTCGTTCTTTACAACCAATTTTAATCACTTTTGTGATATGTTTGATCTTTGCCAAGAACGTGTATATGTTGCACATTGGTTTGGTAGGCCTAAACGCATAGGCTTCTACACGTTTAGGACGTGATCCGATTTCAGTCAAACCTCCTTAGTCGCCTCTTACGACATGCTTGGCAGGTAACAGTGGTTTTATTCTTGACACCCCAAATTTGGTCCCCGGTAACCACTCAGGTAAGATAATGCTTGATGAGGGGGGTCTCTGGGGCGTGGAAGTTAAGTGCTCATCTCTAGTACCAAAGGTACTCTGTTCGCTTCCTAGTGGAGCCATTATAATATCTTTCCAGAGATTCTTGTGTAGGTGAGATCGAGTGACAAGTAATATCAGAGACCAACTATAAACGCAAGTCTCATGTTCAAGCTGAGCAAGTAAAGAACCAGTGACAGTTCAATATCGAGAAAAACAGGCTGGAAAGTTACTAGCCGAACAAAATTCATTAGAATAATCTACAAAATATCTTTACTATCTTCTAAATTACATCGGGGAAATTGCAGGTGCTAAGTTCTTGCACTGCCTGAAGATCTTCCTGTGTAAGTAAAAAATTGGAGCACACATGGCTACTCACCGAAGTGCAATGATGATGGTCCTATCAATCAATTGATGAGCTCGACGAGACATCAGATGTTATTTGTAACTCAACAATTTTCCACTGTGCAGCAGCGACATGTTAAGGACTGTATTGCTTCGTCGGGTTTACAGTGTTAGCTGGGATCAAACTGCCAGTGGTCTATTTAGTCATGTGACAATATTGAGTAGATATATTCAATGTGTGATACCTTAGTCGGACAGATACAACAGAGCTTCAGTGATGAGTATTCAATTCAATGGACTTTCAAGTCAAGTTCTGGAAGGATATTACAATGGTTTGTTTACATATTTCTATGCTCATGTGCTAAATGTAATTGTTCAGCAGTGATTATCAAACATAAAATAAAAAGTGTGTAATTATTTATCAGACTGTTAGCGTTCTTTTTGTATTTTCTTCGTAATAAACCAGAAGGAAATGTGTTCAAGAAGATTTTGTTTAGAGAAAAATGCTGTCAGTAGCACTTTTCTAAATTACATTGTTATAGCCAAGGTATTTCATAAATTGAAATAACTTCGCAAGCAGTTGATTCATTTGTGAAAAATATGCAACATCTGGCTGGTGCTACAAATAAAGAATAAGAAAATTGAAGTATCTTGGATATATAAATAGACATGAAGGGTGGAAGACCATCATGGAAGAAGGTATCACGACAAGAAAGAGAAGAAGAAGACAACGGAGAAGATAGATTCAGGATGTACCTAATGGTTTGAACATGACTGCTGCAGACGCAGGACATCTGGCCCATGAGAGAGAGAGAGATTCTGAAGGACTGTTGTGTGGCAAACTTCTGCTCAGGACAAGCTATTTGGTGATGATCATGATGATGCAACAGAGAATGTTATTTCATGGAATTCAAATTCTTTAATAAAGTCAGGCTTTTCAAGTATTTTTATTTAGCATTTTGTCAATATTTTTTCTAGTTTAAAATGTTTTAAAAATTATTTTCATACACAGATGTATTGTACAACGTTCTTGAAATTACAACAATAGATGTTGTTTTCCAAAAGTGAAAGATACTCTTATAAATATTTACAAAATGACGGGCTAGGTCCATTCTTCTTCTTCTTCGGCAATCTCTGGATATGCGCTTAGTTTACTGTGGACCACAAACTGAGCAGTCAGCTTCAGATCTGTTAGGTTTCCCCACAGTTTATATTTAGGTTTTCTGAATGTGGTCACATGTTGCTTCTCAGCTCACCCGGAGAGGACAGTCTTGCAAGACATGATCTGGTGTCTGTTTCGCCTGCTGGCACTGATATAGAGCTATTTTGTCTTATTCCCTTTGAAATATACTGAAGTTTTGGGATTTTTTAGTTTTTTTTTCCAATCCAGAAGCACTTGAGCTTTTAGCTCTTCGGCTCGGTGTCATGGACATCGTAACCCTTCGGTTCGGTGCCACGAACACCATAAATCTGGAGAACCTGTTGCTTTTCTGCCAGCCCGCGGAATTGAACCCGCACTCACAGGGAGATGTCACCCGTCGTCCAACACGCTACGAACACGTTGGGCAGGCGGGCATTCTGAAGTTTAACAACACTTTTAAAAAGTAGGGATGATGCAGGACCCACGATAAAAGAGTGTTGAGAGCAGGATGGTGTTTTATCGTAGATTATATTATACAATTATAGACAATCTAGTCAAGGAAATCTATAAGAAACAATTCATCTTCTAAATGAGAATGTGTCCAACCTCTGGCACACCAGAAATTTGAAAACTAAAGAGAAATCTGTTTTTTTTTTATGTAGGGGATTAAAGCCTCTTTCAGTCGAGGCACGATCTTTTCAACCTAAGGACGAACCATCTTTTGGTTATATCAGAACGTGTAAGCAAACAAATGTGAAAAAATAAGAATTAACTATTTCAGTGAATCCAATAGTTAGTTGTATATCAAAAATCCAATAGTTAATTGTATATCAAGAATCCAATAGAATCCAAGAATCCAATAGAATCCAAGAATCCAATAGTCAGTATCTTCACATCTGATAGTAGACTGGACAGAGAGATCGAAACTATAATCCAGCAAGCCAACAACATTACATGCCAGCTTAGCCCAATCTTAAAACACCCAGCAATTCCAGTAGAGACTAAAAGACATTATAAATGCAATCTTTATACCAACACTGTGTTACCGGTGCCAAACATGGGCACTGACAAAAGAACAAGAAAGGAAAATGACCACATGCGAAATGAGATGCTTGAGGGAAGCAGTAAATAAAACAAGAAGAGACCATATAAGAAATGAGGAAATTAGAAGAACAGTCGGAACAACACCTGCTATTTGATTTATTGAAAAACAGAAACTCAAATGGTTTGGCCACTTGGTCAGAATGAACCTGAATACACCAGTTGCAAGAGCATTAGTTAGTTAGTTAGTTTGTTCCTTTCGTGCCAAAGACGGCACATAGGGCAGAGGTTTTAGATCTCCATGTGATACGGTTCTTTGCTAGCAGTTGCAGATCTTGTATGGTTTTACATCCCAATAGTTTACTTTCTTGTTGGATGGTTCTTCGAAGAGTGGTCTTTGGTCTTCCACGTTTTCTTTCCCAACTGGTGACCACATAAGGACTTGTCGATTTAGTCTCTTTCGTCTGATCTAAGCACATGACCTTAATATTTCCACCGTCGTTTCCTTATAATATTTGATACGGGTTGTTGGTGTGTTCCATCTCTCACTGTGTTGTTAGAAACGAAATCACCCATTTGACTTTTAATAATTTTCGTAGACATTTATTCTCAAAGCTGTCCAGTTTCTTATCAATTTTCTTTGTTGATTTCCAACTTTCACAACCGTAGGTCAGTACAGGAATCACACATGACCTAAATAATTTAACTTTTGTGCATATACTAAAGACTTGAGATTGCCAGATATTCGTTAATTTAGTGAAGGCACTAGCTGCTATAGCAATACGAGAGTACAACCTGAAAATTGAATCATCAAGAGGAAGGGGCAGACCAAGAAAAGATGGGTTGATGGAGTTACAGACATCTTAAAACTCCACAATACCACATCATATCAAGTGACCGAGCGTGTATTATCTCGGAAACCGATCATCAGTTACACTCTGCTACGCCTAGCGGCAAAAAAGCAGAGAAGGACAAAAGAAAGAAGAATAGTTAATTGTATATCAAAAATAGATATCGTTCATATGTCACAGAGTGACCTTGCGATCACTCTTGAACAGGCTTCCATATATTTATAACTAGAATATGAAATGGTCACCAGAAAGGCCCTTGTACCACAAAGGCACTAAAAAATCTCTATCCCCTCCATCATCCTCCTCTATCTAATTTCACTGCACTCTAAGACTTGGAATTTCTCTGTAGTATAAAATTATATTTCACATCAATATCTCTAATCTATGCACACAGAAGCTATTTTGAATGTTTTTCTCGCTCTGTGCTCTGTGTTTCTTAGTTTAAGTTTGATATAAACTGTGACTAGGTGTTGACCATCTCGCTTCTCTTGACAGCAACATCTAGCATTGAGCGCGGTCAGTGCACATTGACCATCATGTGATCTATTTGATTTATATCTCTGCCGTTTTCTTTAATACCATGTTCATTTATGAATGTCCAGATGTTGAAATATGGTACCTCGTAAAACAAGATTGTTTATGTTGCAAAAGTTTACAAAATGGCCCCTATTATCATTTATCATACCACATCCATGTTTCCCCATAGTTTTATAGTTGTTGGTGTTGTCTTGTCCAACTGTTACATTACGGTCTCCCATAACAACAATAGCATCACAGTGAGATGATTTGTTTAACTTTGTCTGCAGATTTTCTCAGTACGAATATGTGTCTGTATACTTGCTTTAAACTTTAAAGAAAGTAAACTATTGGGATGTAAACCATACAAGATCTGCAACTGCTAGCAAAGAACCGTATCACATGGAGATCTAAAACCTCTGCCCTATGTGCCGCCTTTGGCACGAAAGGAACAAACTAACTAACTAACTAACTATACTTGCTTTAATTTGTTGGTGCATAGCATTGTAGAATGGTGATATTACTATATAGCCTTTAATCTTATCTTAATCTCTGTTGATATACGTACTAACTCACTTATTTCTCTCAGCCCTTCGTGGAGCATAGGGCCTCAACAGCTGTTCGTCACTTTTCCCGGTCTCTCGTTGTTTTCTTTATGGTCTTCCATGATAGTCGAGCACCCTTTAGTTCCTCAAGAAGACCTCGTCTCTATATCTGTTTAAGACGTTCTGTTTTCGGTGCAGGTTCCACTCGAGTGCTTGCCTAGTGACATTCAAGTGTGTCTTCCGTAGGGTATGACCGATCCACCGCCATTTTCTCCTCTTAACCTGAATTATCATGGTTCCTTCCTGTTCTTATCCGCCGGTCTGTGTTTATAACTATGTCATACCATCTCAGTACGTGAATGCACCGAAGACATTCGTTGACAAAGGTCTGAATCTTATTTGTAGTGGCTGTTGATATGCTTGCATTTTTAAAACAAACACTTTCAACTCTTTTCTTAGGATGACTACTACTCCTTTGGGATGTTGGTCATCAGCTCGTTCAGAATCGATAACTGTTTTGCATGTTTCTGTGTTACTTCTGTCATTGCCAGTCCCCTTCTTTCATTAATCCCCAATAATATATGTAGGTCGTATTTTCTCACTTATGCTGCCATCTGCAATAATTGTTCACATATTGTTCTCACATTCCAGAATCCAATTCTAGTTTTCAGGCAGAAATTCACATTTCTCAGGGACCAGGAAGGAACAGACTAGGTCATTATATTTCAATACGTACCGGACACTGCAGACTCAACAAACACTTACATAGACTAGGAATAAGTTAAACAGCTCTCTGTCAGTATCAACAGGCGGAATAGATACCAGAGCATGTCCAGCAAGACTGTCCTGTCCTGCGTGAGCTGAGAAGCAATATGTGCCAAATCCAGTAGACCTAAACCAAGCTTTGGGAAACCTGATAGACCTGAGCTGACTCCCCAGGTTGGTCCACAGAAAACTAAGTGCATGAGCCATAGTTTGCTCATGGTTTTGCAAGAAGAAAACTATGTGCATCAGTAGGTTTGTAGTATCAGTATACTACAAGCCTACTGATGCCATAGTTCTTCTTATACCTCTTCCCATTCCCAGGCTTGTCGTGATTCTTTACCATTCCTCAACTTGCGCCTTCGTCGCCTCTGTAGCGAGACGACGTTTTCCCTCGATAGAGCTCACGAGATGCTGGATTTCTTCGTAAGCGCTATACCTCGGATAAGGTGCTTGCTTCGCTATGCGCGCGTTCAGCAAATTTCTCTAAGAGGCTCTTCTAACCAGCATAGAACTTCCAATTCTGACAGGGTGAAACTTGTCTTAACTTTCCCCCCTCATAGTTCCCTTGTGAAGAAAGTCTTATTCCGTCATCTCTCCATTCTCCAGTCTGATCCTGAGACACGTTCAATCTTCCAACACTATCCTTTGGTGGCGTACAGACGGGACAGAAGCCTTAGGATATGTTGGTTCACAGTCGCCTCAAGCCTAATATCCAGAGTCATTTTGGCACCATCCAGTGTGGCTGTCGGCGCTGCAACACTTGTGCTTATGTCATACAGACCCGCACGGTGTCTTTCCAAAAGCCACGTTCGTTGTTGAAGACAGTTTCACGTGCGAGTCCGTAATATTATCTATGCCATTATCTGCAAGCGGTGCAACAAGGCCTATATTGGGGAAACCGGCAGGAGACTCAGTGACCGATTCGCCCAACACTTGCGCGATATACGCCAATGCTCTGTGACCCTGTAGCTACCCATTTCAATGATACTGGCCATTCAGGAGCTTGCGATGTCCAGGTCACAGCCATCCGATCATGTTCCTCTGATGATCGTAGTCGATTTGCTCTGGAGAATCGGTTGATTTCTTTGTATGGTACCTTGCGACCACGCGGGCTCAACGTATTACATTCTTATGCTTCTTAGTACTTTCTCTTCTTATGCTTTGTACTCTATATGGGTATATGTTGCATGTATTCAAGTTATATATTTACTAGATGTTTCATTGTTTCTTTTCCGTTCTATTTCTAGTTTTATGTGGTTTTTTTGTGTTACATTTATTTCGTTATTCGTTTTATTCCAGCTTTTCCTTAGATACGTTTGTATTTGGTCGTCCATTTGTGTTTCATTTTAATTTGTCACTCCTGTTTGTTCGTTTGCTTGATAAAGGCCTTGTTGGTCGAAACGTTGCTGTTTATCGTCACTGTTTCTGTTTTTGTAAAACTATAGTACTTTGTTTGTACGTGTTTCACTAGGTGTTAACTACAGTGCTTCTACCAAAGATGGTGATGGTTTTGTATCTGTATAGTTGTAGGCGGTCCTTGATCTCTGTAGTGATATTGTGCCATTTCTTTGTTTGTTTTTAGGGTGAGTTGAGGTAGTGAATACCGTATAGTTTTATTTTATTTACTTGTGTTAAATTGAAAGAAAATCTGTTTTGTTTTTCCATTTTCCTATGCCCATTATTTGTGATTTTTGTATGTTTACTTTTGATCCACTTTCTGTGCTATATTTTTGGAAGGTTTGAAGGATTTTCTTTATGGATGAGTTTTTGGATGGGAAAAATATTGTGTCGTCTGTGTATGCTATTAGTTTTTTGTCTCCTAGGCCAGGAGAAAGTTCCTTTGATGTCCGGGTCTCCTCGTATATTCTCCAAGACGGGTTCTAGCACTAGTACGTATAACAGGGGGGAGAGAGGGCATCTCTGTCTTACCGCTCTCTTAATCGGTATCGGTTCTGTTAAAGTGTGAATTATGAGTAGTGTGCTTTCTGGTTCTTTGTAAATCAATTCTATCCAGTTCGCGTAGCCGAAAGCGATGTTGTTTCGTTGAATCGTTTTGTGGAGGAAGTCGTGGGACACTCTATCGAAGGCTTTCTCCTGGTCCAGAGACAGTATTGCTGATTGTGTGTCTTTTTCATGTGTGTATTGGATTATGTCTCGTATTAAGTGTGTGTGGTTGATGATGCTTCTGTTCTGTTTGCTGCATTGTTGGTCCATGTGAACTAGGGTGTGCATAAAGGGAGTAAGTTTCAGCGTTAGACTTTTGTTAGAATTTTGTAGTCTGTGTTGAGTAGAGATATCGGTCTGTGGTTTTTCATTTGTGTCTTGTCAGCAGCGCCTTTAGGTATGAATGTAATGTATGCTTGGTTTAGGTATGAGTGTGATGTATGTCTGGTTTAGGTATGAGTGTAATGTATACTTGGTTTAGGTAGGAGTGTAATGTATGCTTGATTTAGGTATGAGTGTAATGTATGCTTGGTTTAGGTATGAGTGTAATGTATGCTGGTTTAGGTATGAGTGTAATGTATGCTTGGTTTAGGTATGAGTGTAATGTATGCTTGGTTTAGGTATGAGTGTAATGTATACTTGGTTTAGGCTGTGTAATGTATGCTTGGTTTATGTATGAATGTAATGTATGCTTGGTTTAGGTATGAGTGTAATGTATGCTTGGTTTAGGTATGAGTGTAATGTATGCTTGGTTTAGGCTGTGTGGAAGTTTATGTCGTTGTAGTGCTTCTTCTAGCACTCTCAGGAAAAGTTGTCCTACTATGTGGAAGAATTTCTTGTAGAAACCGGCTGTTAAACCGTCTGGTCCTGGTGCCTTGTTTTCTTGCAGTGTATCTAGGGCTGCTTTTAGGTTTGTCAGTGTTAGTGGTTGGTCTAGTGTGTGCTTGTCTTGGTCGGTTAGTTTCTTGACGTGTGTCTGATGGTTTTCTTGTTGATGTGGTGTTTCTTCCGGGGTGTAAAGGTGTTTGTAGGATTTTTGAAATTCGTTGGCTATTTCTTGAAAGTCTGTTATTGTTTCTCTTTCGTTGATGATTTCTTTTATTTGTCTGCTTTTTGTATTTTGCTCTACTGCTATTATTTGTTTGGTGGGCCTCTTTAGCTCACTGTCTAGTCTGGTCCTTAGTTAGGCCCTTGGTATAATTTGCTCTACTGTAGTATTTGTTTACTAGGTGTTTCTGAGCTGCACTGTCTAGTCTGGTCCTTAGTTGGGCCCTTGGTATATTTTGCTCTACTGCTAGTATTTGTTTGCTAGGTATTTCTTGAGCTGTACTTTTCTAGTCTGGTCCTAGTTGGGTCCTTGTATATTTTGCTCTACTGCTAGTATTTGTTTGCTTGGTGTTACTTGAGCTGCACTGTCTAGTCTGGTCCTTAGTTGGGTCCCTTGGTATATTTTGCTCTACTGCTAGTATTTGTTTGGTGGGGACTTGAGCTTACTGTCTAGTCTGGTCCTTAGGTGGGCCACTTGAAATTTTGTATGTTATGTTTGTTTAGTTCTTCTCGGAGCATATGCAGTTGTGGTGCCTGTCTGTCTGTAAGTTCCGTTAGTCTTATGGCTTCTTCTATGATTTTTCTTTGTCTGTTGGACTGTTTGTGTAGCTGAGATACGGAGATGTGAGTAACTTCTTTAACTGTGTTCTTTAGCATGTCCCAGTAGTTCGCTAGATCTTCTGTTGGTGCTTCTTCCACGTAGTCTGTTAGTATTTTTGTTATAGTTTCGGTGAACGTTTTATTCTGAGTAAGGTATCGTTGAAATTCCAGTGGGGGATCTTTGTTTGTGTTTATCTATTTGGTTGTCATTCACTTTTATTACCACCGCTTTGTGATCGGTGAAATGCATGGTGTTGTTGATGTGTTCTATTTTGTTGATTTTATACGATTTATGTGCGTAGATTCGGTCTAGTCTGGACCTTCTTCTGGTTTTATGTGATTTGTTTGTGAACGTAGTGTCTCTTCCTTTTGGATAGGTGTGTCGGTATGTGTCCACGAGGGCGTTTTTTCCTAGCAGTTCCTGTAGTAGATCTGCCGATTGTGTGTGGTTATAATCGTTGACTGGTGTGCCCATGGAGAGTCCAGTCTCGTAGGACTAGGTTGAAATCTCCTCCTATTATCATGTGGTGTCCTTTGTATTGATGAAGTGTTCTTAGTAATTCTTGGTAGAAGGCAGGTTGTTCGCTTTGTTTGCTGGTGTATACGTTTACTAAAGTGTGTTGTTGTTGTTGTGTTTGTGTCTAAGTTGTACTATTGCTATTCTACCGTTTTTGTCTCTGTTCTTGTGCGTGATTACCCATTCGTCTGACGTCTGTAGTATTGCTACACCTCGGAATTAGTTGCATAGGCTGTACCAGCCGCGTCGTAGGCCTAAGAGTGTTGTTGTCTGCTTAGCTATTGTTTCGTTGCGTATATGCGTTTCTTGTAGTATAGCAGGAGATCTGTTTTGTATTTCTGTATTAGTTTTATTATGTGGTTATTTTTGCCTCTTATCCCTCGTATGTTGAGTGATAATATGTGTAGTTTGTTTGTGTAAGTCATTTTTGTATGTGTTTGTTTTGTTTTTCATACGTCATTCATACATACCACGGCGTTCGAGGTCAGTGTTGTCTTCTGTGGTTTCTGTTGGAGAAATTCCTCGTATGTTTCGGTTCCTAGTGCTAGCTAGGAGGGGCCGTGTACTCCTCTTGTGGTTCGTCGTTGGCGTCTGTGTTCTTGTTTTCTGTGTTTTTAGTGATTGTATCTTTTATTTTCTTCTCGCCGGTTTTCGGCCAGGTTATGTTTGTTGGTGCTGCCTGTTTGTTTCTATTTCTTTTCCGGCGACTGTCGACTTCAGTGAAACCTTCTGTCGAGTCGTCGGAGTCCGAGACGTTGGTATGTGGCTCTTTCTGCGTCGGTGATGGTGTCTTTGATCTGGCCGTTGGCTTTTTATTGTTCTTTTTGGGGACACTGGCTGACCCAGTGTGATCTTCTCCGCATATTTCGCACTCTGTCCGGCGGCCTGCAGGTTATCCATATTTGTTGTTATGTGTTATGTGTGCCCGCAGGCGTAGATTTATCCTTCCTTCCTTCCTTTCGCTTGAAATATGTCTATATATTCAATGTTGTCTCTTCACTGTCTTTTGCAGCTCACACAGAGGTCCGTGTAGTTTTATGTCGAGTGTTGTTTCGTTAGGCCAGTGAGTTTGCCTCAGTGTATCATATTCGGGTCAGTCTTGAAGTATGTGCTCTGCAGTCTAGTTTGCCTGTCCACATGTACACACGGCTGAATTGCCAATCTTGAATTTTGTATACATGTGGCTGCGGAGCCGATTGTGTCCTGTTCTAAGGCGAAGAATAACAACTTGTTCCAATCTGCTCATATTATAGTAATCGTCTTGTGTTAGTATTTGTGGCTTTCTCATTGATTTAATCATCCTTTTCTTTTGGTGGTAGGTAACTGGAAATCCGCTGCTCTCTGCACCTTCCTTGCAAAGGTCTGCTGTTTCAATTCCTGGTATTCCACAGTGAGAGGGTATCCACTGCAAGACGACCTTGCGATGCTTGGACAATTTAGACAGTAGGGTCTGTAGATCTGGAAATTTTTCTGGACTGAAGTGCTTGGAGTGCTGATTTTGCATCAGTCAAAATACAACAGGTTGAGGATCGGGTCTGGTATTCAACAGTTTTTTGGTGCCCCCTTTGATTCCCTGAATTTCTGTTTCAGTTGTGACAGAATTGCCCCGTTGGTACTTTAATCACATCTCTAGCGTTGTTTGGGTATTCTATGTACACTCCTGCTCCTCCATTCTTCACCATTTCTGTGACCATCCGTGTATCGACCCAGAGGTCATGTGGTTTCTTCATAAGTAAACTGAGAGTGACTGTCTTGCGTTGTATGCTGTTCTGCTCATCCTTTCGAATATTCCTTTCACTTCTGTCGGGGATACATACTTCGGTTAGTCTCCTCCCCAAAGGGGGTTTGCTCGGGGCCAACTTTAGGGAATGCCAATTTTTGGTAGGTCTGAATTTTGCCTATTCAGTCTTTTGGCCTTGAATAAATGCTCTTTTCATACTTAATGCTAGATTTTGAATCTTTTTCCATTGGGTGCTTGGCATATCAGAAACTTTCTGGCTCATCACTTTGTGCCTCGTTCTCTGTGCTTGTATTCCCCCACTCTTCCATCTCCACTATTGGTGTTGTTTTCATTGCTCCTGTGATGACACAGCGCCGGGTTTTTGCACCTTATCCAGTTCTCCTATGTGGTGTTTGATGCTGGACACCAGGGCAGCTGACCATTTTCCCAGGTGTGGTCGTATGCCCTGCTGATAAATATTTTAAAGTATTTTTGACTGGCCCCCATGTGATTCCATTAACTTTCTCAGGATGCTAACTTCCTCCTGGCCTTTGTTGCTGCTTTGTTGATGTGCTGCTTCCACGTCAGTCTATCGTCAAATTAACTCCGAGATAGGTGGGTTGCTTGTCTTCTCTTAGCAGTTCTCCTTTTATTTTAATGGTGCCAGCTTTTTGTTTGGGAGAGAGAGTAAAAGGAAAAGTGCTGCACTTATCTGTGTTGATGCTGACACCCCATCTGTTTGCCCATGAGGTTAAGGATTACAGCTCTTTGTATCAATTTGGTGGCCACTGTTGCATACTCATTTGTGCCATATTACCAGATCATCAGGTACATTAACTTTTACTCCTGTGGTAACTCAAACAGGTCGTTGATGAAAATCAAGAAAGTGTGGGGACAATACTCCCCCTTTAGGGACGCCATGACGAGTAGAACTTTTACTCTTGAGTCCATCTAGATGCCTCTGGCTTTTCTGTTATGTAGTATGTTTTTATCCATCTGTACACCCTAACCTTTATTCTACTATTTCAGTTTCTTCATAGTCCTTCTTCCAAACCTTGTCAAAGGCTTTCCTTATGTCTATCCTTTCGCTATACCAGTTTCTTTCTTGGAACGCGTCCCAATCTCCTGAGAAAGGTACGTTGCTTGGTCTTAAAGGAGAGTAGCACTGCCTGAAACCTGCCTGCTGTGACACAAGAATGTTTTCGCTTTCAAGATACCACTACAGTCGGAGATTGATTATACGTTCCATTGTTTTGCAGAGACAACTTGTAAGACTGATCGGTCGGTAGCTGGAGGCAGAAGCTATTTTTTCAGGTTTCGAGAGCGGTATCATGATTGCTTTCCCAGGTCTGTGGAACTTGACCCAAGATCCAAAATTATTGTAAATCTGCAGTAACTTTTTTTTTGCTGCAGTTCCTAAGTTCTTAATCATCTCATTGGACACTCCATCAGCTCCTGGTGATTTTCTCAATTTTAATTTGGATATTGCTAGTTCCAGTTCTTTAAATGTGATTGGGTCTTCATCACTTCAGGTATTGTTTCGTCTTCTCTACATTTGCTTTTTCTCACGAATCTCTCCTTTTCGTTGTGCTAAATTTTAATATTGCTGTCTTTTAGCAAGGTCTGCAAAATGATCAGCTGCCTGTTTTCCTGTGAGGATGTTCCATCTTTGTTTAATGCACTTTTGGTTTTTCCCTGTACCTTCATCATTGTTGTTTTCTAGCTTCCACAGCTCCTGGTGTCTCTTTCAAAGTTTATGGACTCTGTTTTTTCCTTCCAGCTCCTCCGCCTGGCCTGCAGCTTGCCCTTTGAAAATAGCCTTGGGATGCTGATATTTGTTGTGGTGCTTGGCATGGGTGGTCTCTGCCTGTTTTCGTGAATTTCTACCCTTATGTGCAGTAGTTCCAATTCACTGCTCCAGTAAGGCGTGGTGCTCGGCCCCTAGGAATTGTTTCGTAGGCAGCCTGTTTTATGCATCGGCTGAACTCATCAACTACCTTGTTGATGTCCTTGTCAGTAGATAGACCTAGTGTCAGTATCTGGTGCGTCTTATACATTGTCCAATCTGCCTTCTTGTAATTCCACCTAGATAGAGTGCTGCTCTCCCCGATGGGTTGATTTTCAACAGGAGAAATACTGGCCGATGGCGCTGCCTCTAGCTGTTTCCCAACAAAATGTAATGTTCCATTCCAGGTCTGAGGGGTGGAATGCCAAGTCTGGTAGAGGTGGTGTGCCATGGGTCTGGAGTAGAAGGTTGGCTGATCTTTGGGCTGATTGAAAGGATTAGTTTTTGTCATCCTGCCAGTTTTAAGCTCCTCGCCCTACCGTCCATGTGGGCATACCCAGCTCTGTGGTGGCTATTGAAGTCCCCACACTATGAGTCTTTCCTTTGTTGGGAAATTTTGACCAGTGCCAGTGGCGGGCACTTGGAAGTAGTAGTTGATTAAGTGAAACTCTGTACTTGCCGTCCTAAGATGCAGCATCTGATATTCTGCACCCTCCATGTACTCCTCAAACTGACATGGGTGATGTTGTTTCTCCCAAATGTCAGTACTCCACCCTTTCTTATTTTTTCGGTCTGATCGGTAGCACTGGGCCTCCCGACTTGAAGGCTACATCTTCATTCAGGTGGGTCTCTTGCAAACAGCATACATGACTTGTTCTTCATTTTTGGATGTTTTCAGTTCTACTTTTGCTGTAGCCATCTTTTTGCTGTTCCACCCTCACATTCCAGTGCATTATTTTAAGAAATTGGCCAGGTGCTCTATTCTCATGCCTCCTGGCTCCACAGGGCAAATGAAAGGACATCCAGTAGGGTGGGGTGGGCCCCTTTTGAGGTGGAGGGGGCCCGCACTGCCCTGCCTGAGTGTCCGTCGGGGCGAGCACCATATCTTTTAAATACATAGACATATTCTATGCGTTTATGCGTGGGAACCTGATTGCTATAGTGCCCTCTTGGCTGGTTGCCTGACTTCAGCACTCTTACTGCTAAGAAGACTGTGGTCTAACCGAGGGATAGAAAATTGTAAGTAGGAGATAAGACAAGAAAAAAGATGCCATCCTCAAGAGAGAGGAGGGCTGCCATTTAACCCATAGTTAGGGGATGGGTTGGTTGCAGCCAGAGCATTTCCACTCGCCGGTGGGTTCTGCGCTGTCACCTTATGAGGCCCCATCCTGCTCCCGCCTTTTGGTCTGGCCTTTCACCTTTAGTCTGTTCGGCTTGGTTAGACCGCCCAGGGTAGACTCGAAGATAGCCAGAAGGATCACCCAAAGGGACACAAACCCCCCAACCACGATAAAGTAGGTTAATCTGGAGGGGTAGATTTATGAAATGAGGTATTTCATTGTTGCTTTCCTGTACAGGAAAAACCATTTGTCCGCGTTTGCTATAGGGAGGGCTTCTGCCTCTGGATCTTTGTAATGGCTCTCTATTTCTGTTGCCCTTCTTTCGTGTAGGTTGGGGGAGCCCAAAGAATGACTCTTTGGGTCTTTCTTTTCTTTGTGCTCGCAAACGACAGAAGTGGGGTTCCCAAAATTTTTCCCCTGTAGGTTCTTGTAATGCTGTATGTGCGCTGCTGTCTAGTGTCACGTACAATTACGTGGTCCGCGAACCGGTACAGCGTCGCAACGCCGTTTGAAGCCGGCGGTCCGGTCAGTACGCGTTATCGGATACGAAGCCCTTGATACTTGACCCGAAAGGGTCAGTACCAGGGTGCCGTGCGGTGGATGGTTCCCCCTTCTAGGACTTGGTCTGCTTCGATGTTAGTGTTGGAATCGTCATTTTTTTTTTGGCCTCGTCTGGTTTCTACAGTTATTGCTTTTATCATGCTTCGTAGTTGAGCGAATTTTTGGTGGGAAAGTCAAGCTGTGCATAGTCCTGTAATAAATTTTGTCTACGACGACCTCTCAACAAATACGAAACTGCAGAGGAGAATAAGCATGCCCTCAACAACGTTAGCCATGATATCGCAGTGAATACGGAAGAATAAAATATTGATCTTCAACATCAAGATTATACTGTGCACAAAACCTGCGTGCTGAGCATACTACTTTGCCAGTGAACCGTGGTCCCCGTATTCGCAGGAGAAATATGTGAATACATTCCCCACGCGCTGTTTGAGGTATGTACTCGTGACCTTCGAAAGTGACAGACTTACAAATAACGAGGTGATGGAATACGTTGGGATTCCTTATCCACCTACCTAAGATGGCTGGGCCACCTGACCAGGATTGATGACCGTTAGATTCCCAAGTTATTCTATGCGGGAGCTGGCTTATGGCAAATAATTTGTGGACCGATCCTTTCTTCGTTGCAAAGGAGCATGCATGCGTAACTTGTGACGAATACATAGAGACTGGGAGGATCACCGGGGACAGGTCCAACAGAATAATGCAGTACTGATGAAGGAATGATAACTGGCGAATTTCGATCAAGACAGCACCTGGGTTTCTTAGAACTACATATTCGCTTGGATCACAGCCAACTATAAACTCATATATTAGAGTTGAAGGTGACATGGATCAAGACAGTTTGCTGACATAAAGTACAGACGATTTGAAAAATAAAATCAAGCAGAAACCCAGTGAGGCTAGCAGCATTTATATACCTAAACATCACGATACATTGTTGTTGATTGTCATATGTTTTAATTCAAAAACATGATGATAGTGATTAATTCTTTGACAAATGATTGAATATGACGACACACAACTTCATTGATAATTTTGTCGTTGCTGCATTTATGTTGCTTCGAAGTCAAGAGTAAATAGAGCTTCAACCGGTTGACCTTTTGGCCTAAGCATTTCAACCAATCGTCGAGCGTTTTGAGATCTGACGACTAGAAATAGGTCGTCTGGCCTAGAAAAGTCGCAGGAAGACCGTGATGTCCGATCTCTCGAGAAATTAAATGTATTGTTGAAACAGTCTAGTTTATACGTCATAGATGACCAATATTTTTACACGATTTGACACTTTATTAACTAACAGACCAGGCAAGCCTGTTAGAATATTTAAAGTAAGTATACTTCTCATATTTTATGTAAAAAACCGGCAGCCTTCCCTTAACAGTAACAGCTGATCACGCGTTGTTCACGCATCCCTTGGTGCATGCAGTTTAAATATCTGTTCCGTCTGCAACCTGCTCACGAATAGTGTAGTGATCATCTGGAAATACATAATAGTCATAGTGGTATTATGTATATTTGCTGAACACAATGCTCTCTTTTTTACAGATAATTTATCTTATTATTGATTCGCCTTTCTTCTTTGTTGGCGCTTTGTTACTTTCAGAATGCTTCGCCGTTATAATTATAACATATTAATATTATAATTTAATATAATACTTCTATTGATATTGATTTAATATTGAATATTGGTAACTCGAACTGGCAGTTAGTGAGTATCCATTCAATCTGGGTATCAGTTAGCTATCAGATGTATCTGGTCTCAATTGAACATTTATGATTTATAAATATAATTTAAATAACATTATCATTAAAAATAAAGGCACTGGTAGTGTAGACTAGAGTGGTCATGTTATTGATTGCTTAATATAAATAAAGGACTTATCATATTCGATTTTTAGCTAAATAATTAAGTTAATAGAATCAAATTATTAATTAAAAGTATAGCAAGTTTTAGTTATTAAATAAACATTAAAATAAATGTAATTTTTAGAAAATTTAAATATTGCATATTGATTGTTATATTAGTCTTAAGTATTTATAAATATATATAAATATAATAATTTGGTTATATATAAACAATAAGAATAATCATGTATTAAATTAATAAGCATATAGGATAATTATGAAACAAAGTAAGTATAATAATACTAATATAATAGTTAAATGTCCATTTAGAGGTTGGTGGCATTGACTTCAAACGAAAAACAACGTTTGAAACTTGAGTTGAGTATAATCGAGTCACTGTCCATCACAATACTCAACCACGATCTTCCTAACATCTCATTGTCACACATGCTGCATGGGTGGTGCTCTTGCATCTCTAGCCTGGCTGTGCCTTAGTACCAGCAAATTCAAGGCACAAATGACAGTTTCTTCCTAACAACTCTTTCGAGATACACTGAGCTTGAAAGCCCAAAAACTATAAACAAATAGTATGAAAGCATCACTTCTGTGAAATTCCTGCCAATCAGTGCATTCACCTGTGTTTCTACAGCCACAGGGTTTTTCCTCTGCCAAGTATGATTAATGATGTGTAAGAGGGTCCATGAGTTTACTGGCACCTTTATCCATTCTTTACAACTCTATATCCTTAAGTGTACACACACTTTAAATGACTTCCGGGACGTAGAGGTTAGGTGCTCGCACTTGTTCCAAAGGTACTCGGTTCGCTCCTTGTGAAACCATCAATATTTTGAGATCCTGATCTCAGTGTAAGTGAGTGAGTTCCTAGTCCTTGGAGACAGGCGATAAAAATTATGTCCTGTGTTCAAGTTGAGCACAAAAAGACCCTCGCAGTTCAAAATTAAGAAAGAGCAGACTGAAAGCCGCTGCGGACAAAATTAATTAGAAAGATTTAAAAAATTTTTAATTCCTAAAAGTAATTGTCACTATCTTTGAAAATTTATCATGGACTTTGCGGTGCTAAGAGTTGCACTGCTGCTAAGAAGTTCGTGCACTGCTGCTAAGATCTACCTTGTAAGAAAGAATCGCAGCACACATGGTTACTTAATTGAAATGCAATGATGATTGTTCAATCAATCGACACTCGAAAGCCTGCTAAGTCATGTGATCTATCACATTTTTTCCTCATTTCTTTGTGCATTGTATTTTCTTTGTCAGAGTTGGTATAGAGGCAAACATGCTCTTGATATATCTGCGTTCAAACCTCAATAGTTAGATAGTTAAGCGCCAGTGGTTGCCGGGCCCAAATTTGGGGTGTAAAGAATAGAACCACTGTTACCTGCACGCATGCGTAGGCGACTGGAGGTTTGGCTAAAATCGGATGACATGTCTAAACGTGTAGAAGTCTATGCGTTTAGGGGCCTACAAACCAATGTCAGCGTATACTGTTCTTGGAAAAGATCAAACATATCACAAGGGTGATTAAAATTGGTGTAAAGAACGACGCAAGAAGAAGAAGACGGAGATAGTTAAGCAGATATCTCATGGTCCTACTACAAAATGTTCCACAGTGATGACTTCTGCTTATTGTAGACATCACCTTCTGAGTTGACTAAGTATTACTAATCACCATGGTGTCTGTATTTCTATTTTGTTAATTTAAATTTAGTCAGCTATTTCTCAACTTCTACGTTGTTATAGTCACGGTTCGAGAATACTTTTATAAAGGTTGCATCAATTTATTTTAAACCGCTTGTTTCACCCCAAAAAAGTACATAAACACAAAAAATAAAAATAGCAACATTTCAGCAAAAGGCCTTCATCAAGCAGAGGATACATCAGAAATGAAAAAAATGTCCTTCTTATATGACATACAACATATAGAATCAGACAATAAATCCCTAACAGCCCTGAAATGAAAATATGTGACTAAAAAATGAATTTGAGATATCAACTCTCATGCAAGCACCAATATATGTAACATAATATATACAACTGTTGATTGTTTAAGTTAATGACAATACTAAAGGGGAAGAATATGTTTTATCAAAATTTAAATATTCTTATGTTTACAGATCGTTCCATCTCAACTGATTCCTGGCAAAATGCTGTCTCACTTATTTAATGCCCATGGGCAATTTTGTAGTCATCCATGGGAGGTTCTTATAAGTACGGTCACAACCCTATATCCCTCATGTCGATGAGCCTTTGGTCAGCCAACAGTAGGTCTGTGGCTGAACTATGTTTACAAAATCGGGAGGTAAATTCTCTATATTATTGCTATAAAAAAAGTCATAACCATTTGTTTTGATATATGGGCTAAGTCAATTTTTTAAAGACATTAAATCATGGAACAAATAATCTTAATTTAAGACAATCTAACTCAGCTTGTTTATTTGTAGCTTTTTCCCTAATTTTCTCTTTTAGAAATTGTTATTACATTTATTCATGTAATTTGTTTCTAAACCTGGATTTGATGTCCATTTACTAGACATTTTAGTTTTTCTTTGAGTTAACTATCAAATATTTTATAATACTTTTTATTAAATTTGCTTTGATTATTATTTTCAAATCATACTTCCTTGAAATCTGACGATGATTATTTTTCAAATCATACTTCCTGAAATCTGACTTGCATGATTGTTTTTTTTCAAATCAATCTTCCTTGAAATCTGACTTGCATATTGTTATTTTCAAATCATACTTCCTTTAAATCTGACTTGCATGATTGTTCATGCGAAAGTGTTAACATAGATGTAGATATTATGTTTATGTGCTGCTGCTGTTTGTCTATCGTTGAGTGGGGAAGACTCTCTGTATTCATCCATTGATTAGGAATAATGTTAAGTTTATCTATTGGTGTGGGAAGCAACTATAGTGCGTTCCAAAATTGTAATCATCTTTACAGACCGATATAAAATCATCCATTGACAGAAATTCTGATTTTATATTTAGATAGGTAACAGTGACAACGTTCCAAAAGTATTTTTTGCCCACCCAAAACTTTAGTTATATAAGATTTGAATTATATGTTATTACTAATTTAACAGCGATGTTGATTTGGTATGATTTTAGAATGTTAATGTATGAATGAAGTATTGACGTCAAGATGCCAATGTGCGCTCCATTTGCAATTCAGCAGTAGTTATAATCGGAATCCTTGAAATTAATAATTTCACACTGTATGTGAAAGATTGTCATTGGCGTGTCATAAACCATTTATTTGCATTACTTGAAGCGGAAGGTACTATTTTATTATCAGTATTAGAAATGAGTTTGAAGTGTAAATTCACTACCATGCAGAAGGTGACTGCACAACTGTATAGCTACCTCTGCAGAGAAGCCAGGCGTGTTGGTTTATAGCACAACTTACAAGACCGAAGAGGAGAACACAACATGCTCTTGGTATAAGTAGAATGTCTTTTTGCCGTTGGATAGAACAGAACTGTAGTCATGAACGTAAGGAACACAGAAAGGCCGGAGCGAAATGCGCGATTTCGATAAAGATGTTATTGTGAGAGAGATTCATAAAATGTTTAAGGCCAATGATGTGGTTACACTACATAAATTGAAATCACGTCTGCGATGTGATGGAGTCATGCAGGCAGCAAAGCAAATGGTCTTGTCAGTGGCGCAGAACTACTTTTCCAAGATGGTAGGGACTACCACACCGAAATGAAAGGACTTATTTTCAGGGATTGGTTAGCGAACACACTTCTGCCTGCTCTGGATAGGCCGTCGTGTATTGTAATGGACAATGCCCCCTATCATAATGTAGTGGCGCATGCAGACAAAATTCCCACCTCATCAAGCATAAAACAAGACATCATGGCGTCGGCTAGCAAAGAAAATATATCGTTTGTTCAACAATTTCAAAACTGAGTTATTGCAACTGGTGAGAACAGACTAGAAGTCAAAGATTTTATATCGATAAAGTCATTGCTGAACACGTACACTTTCTTCGATTACCACCTTACCATTCATCTCAATCCCATTGAAATTGTGTTGGATCTTTGCAGTAAACAAGACTTTCAAACTCCGTGATGAAAGCCCAACACCTGATGCCCTCGAAAAATAGATATAGAAAACTGGAACAAATGTGGGGCATGTGCTCCGAGAAGAAGAGGCATATTGCACGAGATGGTTTGCATTTTCTCCCGCCCGCAGCAGTAGTCAATCTCTTCAGACTCCCGAATCTAATAAGCTAACATCCCATTTGCTTTCACCTTCACCAATTTTCCTCACAATACCAGGGGCTGGCACAACTACCAAAAGGGACATCAATTTGATCGCCAGATAATATCAACATAAAAACACTCATAAGAAAAAGTAACCATGTCACATTGCTTTTATAATATGTAAAAGGACTAGCCTTGCAAACATTCGCCTACCATTTTGTGTATTACAGTAAATTCTAAACTTTGATTATCATTTTGTTGTGCTTATGCAAAATTATATAACAAAAAATGTTTTTGCATCAACTAAGCTACCTACCAATTAGTTAAACATGGATTCATAACGTTGTGAGGTATATAAGACTGCATGCAAAAAATTACTTGTATCCATCAGATAGATTTTGTACAAATTAAACCTTAGTGTGATCACAAATTTTGGGCGAACTATAATGAGCCTGATGCAGGCCTGGAAAGATCTTGGACAGTGTGTGCTGGAAATGGTTTATATGGTTTTATTTCCAGGCTTTCTAGTTTGCCTGCACTGTTCAACAACTACCTTTTTTTAATGCCCGATAAACCTTTGTATGGAGTTATTCACCATGCTGTCAATCTTGTGCAGCAGCTTACTATATTTCAGGCTGTATTCCAAAGGCTTTTAAGAAGACTTATAGAGTTATCTTTAATTTCTTCTTTTGACTACAATAGCACTCTTAACACTCAGTAGTCACGGGGTCCAAATTTGGGGTGTAAAGATAGAACCACTGTTACCTGCCACGCATGTCGTAAGATGCGAATAAGGAAGTTTGACTGAAATCGCATGTACATGTCCTAAACGTGTACAGTTAGAAGTCAATGCGTTTGAGCCTACAAACCAATGTCAACGATACACGTTCTTGCAAGATCAAACATATCCAAGAGTGATTAAAATTGGTCAGTAAAAAATGAATGCAAAGGGCACTCTTCTGCATCTCACAAAAAAAATTGTTTTTACATCTCATTGTCTGACTTTGATACTAGATGACCTGCCCAGTGAATCTATCTGCATCAAAGTATCCACCATTCCCTTCTAGAATTATCTTCTCTAAATTATCTTCTCAGGCACTCATGTCATTTGATGTGTCCAAAATATTTAATTTCCTTGATGTTATGCTCTTTAATAGCAACTCTCCCTTTAAAACCAAGCTGTTGCAAAACAGAAGCATTTGTACTTTTCTCTGTCCATGATATTCTAAGTACTCTTTTATAGCATTTGCTTTCAAATGCATTAATGATCTTCTACGCTTTTTCAATAGTCTATGTCTCACAACCATACGTTGCTAAGGAAAACATGCTGGCTCTTAGCGCTCTCATTTAGAGCATTCAAAAATTTATCACAGAAGGAAGTGGTGACAGTTTACTTCAATGTTTTAAAAGCAGCTGTCAGCTTGAGGTTAACCAACATTTTGAAATGTCAAGTTATATTTGTATGTTAGTTAGTTAGTCTTTCCTCTTGGGCCTGTGGGCAGGCAGAGTCATAGCTCTCCATGTCTCGCGTGTTCGTTTGGCTAATTTTTAGTTTTAGGGCTTCTAATGGGTTTGCAGGCCTCTGGCTTCGCTTTCTCTTTATGATGAGTTTTTTCATCCATCTCTAATTGGTCTTCCTCGTTTTTTCTTTTTCCCTTTTTTGGGGTGTCCAATATGAGGGAATTGAGTAAAGTAGACTTCATCTTTCATCCATTCTAAGTATGTGGCGATGTTAAAAATTCCAGTGGAACGCCTTCTTAGTCAAAAAATCAAAGTAATTGTTTTAAAATAAAGAATTTAATTACAATATTTAATGACATCAACATTTTTGTGATTAACTATAAGAAAAATACTTGAGAGCATGAAGACTGTTTTACTAAAATTAAATTTAAAAGAAATGCCATACTTTTGTTTTCAGGGAAAAGAAGAGCTCAGATATGATAGTACTTTCCTTTCCCAGTGTCTTGCGTGATGTATATTTATCTGCAGTTTAGAAACTTACTAAGTTGGGATCAAAATACTTATTAGGTATGTATTATTTTCATTAATAGTAATACAATGATGGTGTATTTTAACCTGAGAAATTTGATATAATTATATTTGATATAAGTAAATTGCCATTGACAATTTTTATTTTCTCTGAGGTGTCTTGAAAGAATTATATGAATTTGTTTAGATCAAAGCATACCTAATACTGACATTACCTGATGCACAGTCATCAACGAGAAAATAAAGTGGAAATGGTTGGGACATACATTAAGAATACAGAAGACCAGACACCACATGTGGCTCTGAAGTGGAATCGGCGACAAGGAAGGTAGGAAAGATATGAGATGAACTGTAGACAGAAGAGAAGAGATCTTCTTCTTCTCCTTCTTTGCGTTAGTTCTTTGACAATTTAACCACTCTTTGTGATATGTTTGATCTTTGCAAGAACGTGTATACGTTGCACATTGATTTGTAGGCCACTAAACGCATAGACTTCTACACGTTTAGGACATGTACATCGATTTCAGCCAAACCTCCTTGAGTAGCCTCTTACGACATGCGTGGCAGGTAACAGTGGTTCTATTCTTTACACCCCAAATTTGGGCCCGGTAACCACTCGAGGCAGTGAAGAGATGAGAATGATCTAAGTTTGCTTGCTCAAGATGGATCAGGTTAGATGGAATTTGTTGATGCCTTATGCTTCAAGAAGAAGAAGAATGTGTCATTAGGATAGATAGTCAAGTTGTTGCAGCACTGAATTTGCAAATAAAGGTTACAGGAAATGCATCAAGTCTATCCAACTGTTAAAAATTTTCCTGACCAAATTATAGAAGACATGGTAATGAGGGAAAAAATTTGAATTATTTCTGCTATTGATTTGTTCAGATGTGAGTTATTAAGATAACCAAGCTTTTTATTTTATTCTCTATCAGAACTCCAAAGTACATTGTATGGACCTTATTGGTAAAATGTGTGAAACCTCTTACAGGAATTCACAATTGTTGGTTACCTGTTCCTTATTTTTTGTACAGGACTGGCTGGTGTATTTACTATATTTTCCAGCTTCATATTCAGCATTACAATACTAACTTGATGGGATTTGATCTGAATGGACTAAAGTAAGTATACAGTAGAGATAAGAAACTTGTTAAAAGATATAACTGAATGCAAAAATTAGGAAAATTGTCGGTAGGAAAACTGACATGAAAATATCAAACCTATAATATGAGAACTGATAAAGTAAAAGTAAAGAACTCACTTTTGTACTGTATGGTATATTGAGGAATATAGTATTGGATCACGGGTCTGGAAAATTCCAGGGTGCGGTGCCAGCTTGTGTCAATTCTCGTGTGTACGCTGCTGGACTTGGAGGTTGAGGGGAGATAAGTACAGAACATATGACGTCATAGTAAGGCATGCCATGAATGGCAGGGACACTGATGATAAGGACAGTAAGCTTTCCTACAAAAATCAGTCTTATGTGCCATGAAAGTACCTGAATGTCTGTAAGAAACTGATATTTTGATAGTACATCATCAAATGAAATTGTGTGAGTTTTGTTACAAGTTAAACAAAATGAAAGATTCAATGTTCCTCTATTTTAAAGTTTATGTCATTACGGAAATTTCTCATTTAATTTGTCAATGCATAATAGAATTTTATTTTATGAAAGAAACTTTTCATAAATTTGTCACTCAATAAAACATTTAACATTTTAGCTGCATGTTCATGGTCACAGATTTCTATGTAGATCTATCTAGCACATGTTATGACATATTCTAACCTAACCATATATCTCTATATGATTGCAATCCTATTCTAACCTAACCACATACCTTTATATAATTGCAATTCTATTCTAACCTAACCATATACATTTATATAATTGCAATCATTTTGTTCTCAATGCTCTTCCATTCTTTCTGCTTCTTGTTGATCTCTCCAAGCCAGTGCCTGCTCGTTCCTCCCTAACTGCGTTCAACCAAGATGAACTTCAGAAAAATATTGGTAGAGGCATGGCTGTCATTGGTCCTTCCATGACCTTAGATGCATTAGTGGAGACCCTGGCTATTGGAGTAGGCACACTTTCTGGTAAGTTTTAAAATAGTAGATAAAGTACCCATTTTCATACGCGATGGTCTGGCTGGAATCACAAACTTTTATCAATGCATGTTTCTCAGTGACTCAATAAGTATGCTAGGAAGATTGAAAAATCTTGGCTTGGAGACAATGGTTAGAGTCGCTGAAGAAGTCTAAGCTGACAAAAATCAGTTTTATTTTTGTACCAGGGCATGCAGGTGTAAGGAGAAATGAACACACCGATAGACTTGCAGGTATGGTTGCTGTAAAAAGTAGGGGAAATGGACCAGGCTGATGTTCTGAATTCCCTAAGGGAGAGAGGACGTTAAATGTTTCAAGTAATTGGGGTGATACGACCCTAAGTCAAATGTGGTGTAGCTAGACAAGAGCACTATACTGGTAGTCACAGAAGAATAGTAAACCAACAAAGAACCGGGGTGGTTGGTTACCACACACTTAGAGATATACTGAGGAGAAATCGGGCACTTATGGACTAATTGGTTTGATATGCAGTGATGATCCTACGACTAAACTATACCATATGTATTGGAAGGGAGTGTGGTGCTAGGTCCACATTTTTCTTGTGCAATAAGTAATATAGTTAGCATTATGCTGGCGAATTTGTTGAACTTTAATGGTTTTTCATGTTATGATGTTAATGAAATTTCTTACAATGGAATCTGTTATAGATTGGTCCGATATTAGCCCATTGCTTTGATATCATCCGACGATGTGGCATGTGAAGAACCGAACTTCTTATTACAGTTTTCTTGTGTAGAAGTGGTTACTTCTCAAATTAGCAATACAGTCGAATCCGTTGTCGATTGGCCCGATAATGAGCCTTATGTCTTAACAGACCCTCCCTTGATAGCGGAAGTAAATTTTCAGGAAATCCATAGGGTGAATGAGTCTTTCATCTGTGAGACAATTGTAGCGCAGGATATAAAAGAGGATATCGGTAGAGAAAATTACAGCTTACTTGACGATATGGGACATGAACAGGAGGAAGCTGAAATGCAGGAGGTTGTTGGTGGATCAGGTGAGAAACAGATGGCGGAACCTACAAGCGCTGCGCCACCCTCTGAAAAGTTCCCCCACGTCAATGACCGACAGATAGGTCATTTCAGTTCTGTAAATTTTCTGCAATCGAAATTTAACAAGAATGGAGATCCTATACTCCACCCTCACGGTATACCATGCGTTGTGTCAAAGAATGTGAATGCAACCAGTACATGTTATATTATTACTAAAACAAGTTCCAGTAAAACAAACAATGTTAAATCAAAAGTCGAACGGCGAAAAAATCACAAAGCAGTCCAGGTTAATTCGAAAAATTTTAAACAAGCTTTAGTGGACAAAAATGGTACGAAGTGTATATTTAGCAAGTGTGCTGACCGTAGCGGTCAGTCTGGAAGAGTGCGGAGGAAAGAAATGTGGCCTAAGTCTCTCTTTAGAGGAGATCCTGCAGATAATTTACAACAGGAGAAGAATCAACTAAAGGTATCTTGTCCCAGTGACACTTCAACGACAACACAGGTAATTGCGATCACTGAGGATGAGCTTAACAAAAAAGATATAACAATTTCAGGATCCAGCGAGTGTGCCTAAGAGCATACTGGAATTGTTAGTCTCACAGTGGACAATGGTAGTGAAAATATTTGTTCCTCACTAAAAATAAGTTTGAGTTTGTATGGGAGAGATGCTAAATCTCTGAGTTCAGAATATAAACAAAATATGAATTTCAATCCTAAAATTGATTTTTATATCTGGACACAATCAGATCCAGTGCACATGGGTTCTGATGTGCAAAATAGTGTGCATCTTGACCGAAATTTTATCGGTCAGAGGGACAATGCATTGCTCCATTGCGTACATTCCAGTTCCAGGTGTGTGCGATGGAATACTGTAGGGATTGGGTTCTTGTTGCTCTTTTTTAGCGTTGGTGCCCTCTGTTTACATCCTCAGAGTTTGCATAGGTTGATTCCTTCATTCTACGGGCCAGGGTTTGGTACTGGTTTACTTCATTTGATGTTTGAGGCCTACGTTTCCCTAGATAAATTACTTCAATGCCGACATATAGGGGATGGTACATGTGATACCAGTGACATTGCCCCCAGGGATGGTCCCGTGGGGAAGATCTGTGATCATGTTGAAGACAACTATGTTTTATGTGAATTGTACAAATCCACGGGAACTCGAGGTTTAGACATACCAGGCTTGCTGTCGAGGATGATGTTTTCCCAGATAAAGAAATTACTTGGGTTTTTGGTTAAGTCCCTGGGTGCGGCAGGACAGGTTGTGTTATGGTTATATGAGGTCAAGACAGATGAGACCTTCATTGGGGAATTCCTTGATTCCTGGCTGTATGGTGTTAATTTAATTCATAATTGGGATATATAAATTGGTACTAAAATATTGTATATGTCCGATTCTATTTGGGTTATTGAGTGTACAATTGCTTTAATTTGATTGAGTTTCTGAATTGATGACTCAAAGATGTAAAATATTTTGAATTGTAATTGATTCCTTTGGGATATAGGAATTGGAACTCAATTATTCGGTGGTTAATGCTATTTGAGTTGTTGAACGGATAATAATGGCTACAATGCAGTTGTCATATTCTGGATGTATTGAGAAATGTTGTTTCTTTTGAGAGTTCAAGCATTCCCCTGGGATTGGGAGTTGGTTAATATTGCCTCATGGAGGGTTGATGATGTTTATAGACATTATTATTTGGAATTTCATTGCTTGCTATGACAGATAGTAAAGCGCTGCTGATTGTGGGAGTTTTTCCTCGAAGCAGGACTTTTGGCGCCGCCGTTTTGGCCCGACCGTTTTGTCGCTGGATTTTTTGGAGCAGAGCCGTTTTGGAGCCATTTAAAAATAACTTAATATTTAACTTAACGTTTATAAATAACTGTTTTCAATAAATTATAAATTTTTAATAAATCCAATGCAATACAAAATATATAAATTAAAAAACGTTTAACGAATACTGTTAAATATTTTACTTTTGGCCATAAAATAATCAACTTATAAAACTTGAATAAAGTTTAACGAATCTTGTCCAATATTTTACCTTTAATAAGTTTTCCGAAAGTCCGTGTTTTTAATCCATAAAAAAATTATGCGCAATTCCTCTAAGATACTCGATGATGTTTCGTTCTCTGTAATTCTCAACAATTGTTATAATTCTGATATCTGCCGCGACGTATTTTCTGCGCTTGACAGGCGACTGGTTTCCACGAACGAATTGCTCATATACAAGATCACGTCCTTTTTGAACACCTCGAATTCCGTCTATAAATTTCAAAATGTTTGGGTGATCCATCCCAAATTCGGCTTGCAATCTTCGATGTGCTGCTTCAACGTAGTTGTTGATCATGTATTGGTCAATTATATCATCAGACATTTGCGATGGACAAGATGTGACACTCAGTCGGACAGCGTGTCAATTCTCGATCATCTCAAATGAAACGGCTGATGATATAATTCAGACACCTGGCATTTGTTCCAATAAACGTTGATGTGTAAGTATATTGTTTCATTAGAGTTAATATACATGTACACTAAAAATTGAAATAATATTAAGGTTATTGAAATTTATTGAGGAATCTGTGCGCCAAAACGTCCTGCGCCAAAACGTCACGTACCGGTTTTTCCTTTTTCCTGGGATTTGGGGGTTGATTACTATTACCTCTCAGAGGTCAGATAATGTTGATATTGGACATTATCGTTACAGTTTTCATTGATGGATAATGGAACACTAATGATTTTTTTGGGTGCCCTTCCCTCTTTTGTTTGGGAGTGTGTTATTATTACTTCTTCGAGGTTCTATAAAATGAACAGTTAACATTATACGATTGTTATCTTTGCCATTTGTAATTTTTTTTTTGTTGAGCTTTCAGATTGTATGACAAGACTCTGATAAGCCAGAATGACATAGCGATAGTGACATATCGATGTGAGCTGCCCCTAGCCCATCCTACGACATGTGAAGATTGGATGTCACAGTACAGCCACCTCATATTGGCCAGTTGTTAGCTATGCTTAAGGAAAGGGAGACGCTGTTTGGTCGCCGTCGGAGACATATGGCGCTTAGATTCCAATTATTCAATGAAATGTTGCTGATTGATTTCTTTATTACTATTGTTTCAGCATAGAGCACAGAGGGTTTACTGTTGATGTTAACCATGGTCACCTATGACCAGTTGACGAGTCACGTTCAACGACGTGTATTGACTAGTTCCCATTTAGCTCGTTCAACTTGGTTATCCTGAGATTCCGTCAGGATTTTTCCTTTCTTTTCGACCATGGTTGGCTGTTGTAGTTAGTTGTTGTGGAGCCACGTTTAACGACGTGTAGTGACTTGTTCCTAGTTTGCTCTCACAGCTCTAATAACCATGAAGGACTCTACCAATGCGATTTTTTGGGGGATTTCGCCGTCGTGTCGAAAGCGAGGTCTCCAGGGGGGTGTAGTAGATAGCCAGTTCTCCCTCTTCAGGTGGCAGCTGAGGAACCAGACAGTTAGCTTTAGTGTGTAGTTTTTATATAATTAGATATTTAATAGCAGAGAGTGTTTGCGCCCTCTAAACAGATGTCAAACACTAATACGAGACATTTGACGTAATAAAAGCAAAACGACGTAGGTGTTGGGTAGTGACGAATAGCAACAGAAAAGAGAAAACAGAGGAGACGACATATATTTTGAATCGAATGGGCGTGTTTTGTCCAGTGATTAAATAAAACCCAGAAAAGGAAACCTACCACTGTTTGTACTTTGTATCATCTATGTATACCACTAGTTAACATCAACATCACCAAAATATAACGAAGGTTGAATTACCACAGCCGGTAGAATCAATTACAATACAAAACACAGAAGGGCACGTACTCAGGAATCATGAGTAAACACAGACAGCCATGTACTCAGTAATTATCCTAGCAAGCCAGCGCCATGCCTGCAGGCAATCATGGAAAGCCATGCAAAGGGGTTTAGCAATGACAACCCCGAAGAAGTCATAACTGTAGCAGAATTCGTAGACCAGAGAAATCTTAGGGAACTGTTACATCCCCTTACCCACCCCTGCTTAGTTTTATATATAAACATGACTAAACATATATTACATACAACACTAACATACACACTTATATACACAAATATATAAATCACACTCCTCTTTTACACTTACATAACTAATCAACCAATTTATCTAGCATTCGCCCGGTTTTCCTATATGTTAGTATACCACTAAGTCCGATTTTTACAAATGGCGACGACAAAGTTTCACCTTTACTTTCCTACTATTTTATAACTATATATATATGTTTATCATTTTCAATAAATAAATTGTATATAAAGTCACACATGTTTCTTATTTATAACTGTATATATATTTGGTTATATATGTATACCTGTCTCTCTATATGTATATGTATCTATAGTAAATTAATTGTATGTTCAAAGCTAAGAATAACGCTAATATATAAATCGGTCTAAATACACACACACTCTCCTATAAGTGAATACTTATCATATACTTGAACATACCGAAATCCTCCCCTTTACCCTACCCTTTTCATATATCTGATTATACAACCTCACATATACACTTATATAAGTAAATACTATCACATACTTTAAAATACCATAATTCGTCCCCTTTACTGCCCCCACCTCCTCCCTTTTTATATGTTTACCTGACTAAACAACCACACTCAGATATACACTTATACAAGTAAATACTATCACATAATACCCATACAATCACGCATACACACTTATATACACAAAATATACTCTTAATTTAAGCTTACCTACCTTAACGTTGTTCAAATAGAACACAAAGAACATTACCTTACCATAGACAAGCACATGAGAAGTCAATATACATTTTAAAAATACTACGTCATATCTAAATATAGCTTATGGTTAACAGAAAAATAATAAATATCACCCCAAAAAATGTATCGGTTTTTTATATTACCCTATTAAAAATAAAATTTTACAAAAATTATCGATTAAAAAAAATTTTTTAAATCGATTTTTATATTTCCATATTGAAAATAAAATTTTACAAAAATTATCGATTTAAAAAAATTTTTTTCAATTTTTATATTTTCCTATTAAAATTTTACAAACAAATCGATTTTAAAAATTACCGATTTAAAAAAAAAAAAAAAACATATTTTATATATAACTGTATATAATATCTATCCAAGTAAAAAAATATCTCGCCCTTAATAACCTTAAAATTATCTCCCCTTATAAACCTATAGTTATCTCCCCATTAGTAAATCCTTCTTTATCTTCGCTCCTATGCGTATAAACCCTATTAGCCCCTCAAATACTACCTAAGTACCCAATGTATAATGAAATTATCTAACCCTTAATAACCCACAAATTATCTCCCCTTATATAAACCAATAGTTATCACCCCCTTAGTAAATCCATATTTGGCTTTGGGTGTAGTGTATTACTATATAAGCTATATTAAGGGTGGGGTAGGGTGGAGTATATCCTTATATAAACCCTATTAGCAACTCATTAGCACATCAAATACTACCAAAAATTATCTCCCCCTTATATAAACCAATAGTTATTTCCCCCTTAGTAAATTCTTATTTGGCTTTGTTGGAGTATATTACTATATAAGCTATATTAAGGGCGGGGTAGGGTGGAGTATATCCTCATATAAACCCTATTATCACCTTAAATACTACCTAAAATTATTTCCTCTTATATAAACCAATAGTTATCTTCCCCTTAGTAAATCCTTCTTTGTCTTTGCTCCTATGCGTATATTGCTATATAAACCCTATTATCCCCTCAAATACTACCTAAGTACCCTAGTGTATAATAAAATTAGCTCCCCCTTAATAACCCACAAATTATCTCCCCCTTATATAAACCAATAGTTATATCCCTCTTAGTAAATCCTCCTTTGCCTTTGCTCCACCCCTAGAGGTGGGGTATATTACTATATAAGCCATATAAAGGGTGGAGTAGGGTGGAGTATATCCTTATATAAACACTATTAGCCCCACATTTGCTACATAAGAACCACATTATATACTACTGATGCCACGAAATGGTCCCTAAGATTATTTGGATCCAAGGGGACCGACCCTTTCCGAGCTTGAGCCGCTGTGACCTTTGCAAACAGTGTCGCCAGACAATGGGAGAAGTCAAGGCATGACTCTCCAACTTGTTGGGACGAACTAAAGAACGCGGACAGGAGGGCATGTGTCGACCTATTGTCCCCAAACACCCTCAGGAGACCCGTCAATAGTAGTTCCAGATCCTGTATCGTCATCATTTGAATTTGCAGTTCCCTGCGAACTGAGTCGGACACCTGATCGAACAGAGCGTCGACCTTGCCCTGGCCCTCAAGTCCATAAAGCCGCCAGTGCCTTCGAATGTCCCTGGCGAACTCTTCTACCAAAGGACCGTCGCACGTTCCAAATATGCGCATGGGCCGAACGGGGGGTTGTGGAAAATTCCACGGAGCTGATGGCAATGCCGAGACCTCTGGGTAAGCACCCCTAATCTGAACCTGAGGCTCAGACAGGGCAGCAGTAGGGCGTAATGGCTCCTGCGGTGCAACCTCCAACATAGTATCCTCACACATTTTTCCACCTCTCGTGTTCCTATGAGCCATAGTGTCCCAATAAAGACACAATGAACAACTTGTATAGTGTACGAATAGACTGAACCGAGAGATAAAAAGAGGAGCAATAAATATAATCTGAAATACGATAGTGCAAAAATTATCGATATAAATTTAGTTACCAAAGATATAGATATAGCGAACCAAAATATCACATGTCAAACATATATATATACTCACAATGGGACAATGGCGATATAAGTGTAGGAATTCATAAATATTGCATAGAACCCAAGGTCGAATTTAAAATCAAGTAATCCAGGTAACACCAGTATGTATAATGTCCATATAATATAATAGTGATTGAAATTGTCCATATAAAACAGCATCAATAGGGTACAAAGCTAGGCATCCAGTCCGAAACGCAATGAAATCAGATAGTGTACTGAAGAGCCCGATCCTTGCGAACAGCTAACATAAATACAGTCATTGTCCAATCGCTGACATAGCAACATATCCGGAGTGAGTACTGTAAAAGTAATTAATGTCCTAAATGATGATCCTTAGAGTCAGAAGTTGCACAACATAGGTTGCCAGGAAAGGCGGAAAGGCCTCCAAAATGAAAATTCGACAGTGTCGTTGATCCGGAGGTAAAGGCAAGTACTTCAGTATCCAAGAGTAAAGGGCGATTCAGATTATGGAGCTCATGACGCCATGACGGCCTTAATAAAGGAAGTACGAAGTCTAAGGTGACATCTACTAAGACAATGACAGGAGTAGAGTCATCAACGTAAAGGCGTAGAGATCAACAATTTATAATTTTGAAAAAGCTACTCACATTCTGGTCCACAGAATAGAAGGGCAGATGTTGTTATTATGTATCTGACACCATTGTAGTAGGGGGAGGGTGTTCTATGAGGTTGTTGGTTTGTTAATTGTAATAGTTGGTGCTACGGTAGTAATCAATATTGAGCGGTAGTAATACCATCATTGTTATGGTAGTTTCATCATTATTTGTAGTAATTCCATCATTGTTATACTCCTTTGGTTCGTTGCTTTTTGTAGTTCCAACTCTTTTATTGGTACGTTGGGTCGGTTGTTATCTGACGAATACATGATTGTTGTTCCAGGCAGTAATTTCCTTGGGTTGTTATATATATATTTATTATTTACTAATTTTGATGTTGTTCCTTATTGATAGTGGCTCCTTTCTTTACTCATGGCTTTCATACGACCACAATATATGAAATGACTATGGTGTATTCATGTATACATGTTTATTTTGATGTTACAAGTGCTGACAACACACAAACACGTCTATCATGTCCGCCGTTTAGGTTCGTTCCTCTCTGTTTAGTAATCGTTACTAAGCAGTCACTATACAACTACGTCTATTAGTTTCCTACGTCAATGTCTCGTTTTAGTGTTGCCATTCTGCTTAGAGAGTGCAAACACTAAGTCCGCTATTAAAATATCTAAATATATACAAACTACACAAAAAGCTGACTGTCTGGTTCCTCAGCTGCCACCTGGGGGGCACTGGCTACTACAAGATCATCTCATTGAAAAGATTTGGTGAATAGCTCATCCATTGAGACAAGATTTGGGAATAGATCATCTCATTGAGACAAGATCTGGTGAATAGCTCATCTCATTGTGACAAGATTTGGTGAATAGTCATCTCATGTGACAAGATTTAGTGAATAGACTCATCTCTATTGATAGCAAGATTTGGTGAATAGATCATCTCATTGTGACAAGATTTGGTGAATAGATCATCTCATTGAGACAAGATTTGGTGAATAGATCATCTCATTGAGACAAGATTTGGTGAATAGTTCATCTCATTGTGACAAGATTTGGTGAATAGCTCATCTCATTGGACAAGATTTGGTGAATAGCTCATCTCATTGGCAAGATTGGTGAATAGATCATCTCATTGTGACAAGATTTGGTGAATAGATCATCTCATTGTGACAAGATTTGGTGAATAGATCATCTCATTGAGACAAGATTTGGTGAATAGCTCATCTCATTGAGACAAGATTTGGTGAATAGCTCATCTCATTGAGACAAGATTTGGTGAATAGCTCATCTCATTCAAAAAGATTTGGTGAATAGCGCATCTTCATGTAACAAGATTGTTAAATAGCATATCTCACTATTAGACAATATTTGTAAATAGCTATCTCAATGTAACAATATTGTTAAATAGCTCATCTCAATGTAACAATATTGTTAAATAGCTCATCTCAATGTAACATATTGTTAAATAGCTTATCTCAATGTAACAAGATTGTTAAATAGCTCATCTCAATGTAACACTATTGTTAAATAGCTCATCTTAATGTAACAATATTGTTAAATATCTCATCTCAATGTAACAAGATTCTTAAATAGCTCATCTCATTGTGACAATGATTGTTAAATAGCTCATCTCAATGTAACAAGTATTGTTAAATAGCTTTATCTCAATGTAACAAGATTGTTAAATACTCATCTCAATATAACAAGATTGTTAAATAGCTCATCAAGAAAAGATGTTAATGATTAGTAACAGATTGTTATAGTCATCCAATGTACAAGTTGTTAAATAGCTCATAGATTTATGGAATCACTACATAACTTAACTCTTCCCATACCATGAACCTGACCGAGTTCTGACTGTAATTGTTTTATGATACCAGAATGTGTAATCACATAAAGGTTATGTGTTAACTTTGTTTCAGTAGATATCACAATAGATATCATAATATCATCTATATATAACTATTTTAGATATCTGAATAATGAAAGTTCAATACAAAGCAAAAAGAACTGTGAAAATCCACTAACTCTGATCCCGAGTTTGGGTTGTAAAGAATAGAACCACTGTTACCTGTCATACATGTCGTAAGAGGCGACTAGGATGTTTGGCTGAAATCGGATGCATGAATATTCAAAAGACAGAAGTCATGACTATAAGAGAGAAATAAAGATATCAACATAAAAAAAAATGACCAAACGCCAAAGCAGGTAGAGAATTAAAACCTTGGGAAATATCTTCACATCTGATAGTAGACTGGGCAGAGAGATCGAAACTAGAATCCAGCAAGCCAACAAATTAATACCAGCTACCCAAATTTTGAAACACCCAGCTATTCCAGTAGTGACTAAAAAAACAGATTATAAATTCAATTTATACAAACTGTGTTACAGAGCCAAAATGGGGCAAAAAGAACAAGAAAAAAAATTCCACATGAAAAGAGATGTGAGGGAAAACAGTAAATAAAACAAGAAGAGACCCTATAAGAAATGAGGAAATTAGAAGAACAGTGGAAAAAACCTGCTATTAGATTTATTGAAAAAAAAAATTAAATGGGGCCATTGGTCAGAATGAAAACCCGAATACACCTTGCAAAAAAGGCAACCTGAAAATGAAAATCAAGAGGGAAAGGGGGAGATAAGAAAAAATGGTTTATGGGGGTTACAGACATCTTAAAACTACAATACCACACCAATCAAGGACGAGCGGGATTATCTCGAAAACCCATCATCAGTTAAAACCCGTACGCCTACGGAAAAAGCAGGAAAGGGCAAAAAAAAAGAAAGAAGAGATACACGTTGTACAAGTAAAATATGCTTTAGGATCAGTGTTTAACCAGCGATTCACAGAACCATCAGCATGCATACTCTTCAACATCTATTGGGGAGACTGAGCTAGCTATGGATTTGCTCAGAGTGCTGCGACTTCAGTTCAATAACCAATAAGTATACTGCTGAATCTGATAAACACCTAAACAAGGAAAAAGCGTTTGTAAACCAGGAAAAAGCATTTGTAGACCAGGAAAAAGCATTTGTAGACCAGGAAAAAGCGTTTGTAAACCAGGAAAAAACATTTGTAGACCTGGAAAAAGCGTTTGTACACCAGGAAAAAGCGTTTGTAAACCAGGAAAAAACATTTGTAGACCAGGAAAAAGCGTTTGTAGACCAGGAAAAAGCATTTGTAGACTAGGAAAAAGCGTTTGTAGACCAGGAAAAAACATTTGAAGACTAGGAAAAAGCGTTTGTAAACCAGGACAAAACATTTGTAGACCTGGAAAAAGCGTTTGTAAACCAGGAAAAATCGTTTGTAGACCAGGAAAAAACATTTGTAAACCAGGAAAAAGCGTTTGTAAACCAGGAAAAAACATTTGTAGACCTGGAAAAAGCGTTTGTAGACCAGGAAAAATCGTTTGTAGACCAGGAAAAAGCGTTTGTAGACCAGGAAAAAGCATATAACCATGTAGATATGAAACAGTTGCTGAAAATATTGACAAACTATGGAGTTAAAGACCAGTTAATTAACTTATGCAAGAGTCTCTATATAAACAAACAGTGTACTTTTTTTCCTTGATGTTGTACCCACTTGTTACTTGATGATGTACCCACTTTTTCCTTGATGTTGTACCCACTTGTTCCTTGATGTTGTACCCACTTGTTCCTTGATTTTGTACCCACTTGTTCCTTGATGTTGTACCCACTTGTTCCTTGATGTTGTACCCACTTGTTCCTTGATATTGTACCACTTTTTTCTTGATGTTGTACCCATTTGTTCCTTGATGTTGTACCACTTTTTCCTTGATATTGTACCCACTTGTTCCTTGATGTTGTACCACTTGTTCCTTGATGTTGTACCCACTTGTTCCTTGATATTGTACCCACTTGTTCCTTGATGTTGTACCCACTTGTTCCTTGATATTGTACCCACTTGTTCCTTGATGTTGTACCCACTTGTTCCTTGATTTTGTACCCACTTGTTCCTTGATGTTGTACCACTTTTTCCTTGATATTGTACCCACTTGTTCCTTGATGTTGTACCACTTTTTCCTTGATTTTTGCACCCACTTGTTCCTTGATATTGTACCCACTTGTTCCTTGATGTTGTACCACTTTTTCCTTGATGTTGTACCCACTTGTTCCTTGATGTTGTACCCACTTGTTCCTAATGTCTTCATTGATAAACCGGTTTCGTCTTGATACTCACATAGCTCTGTGTAGACACTACATCTTGTTGTGACCAAAAAATGTCTAACTCAATTGGTTTTGTGCATATGGTTTTTGCAATGTAACGCTTCCAAATAAAAACAAAATTTCAAATTAGAAAAGCAATATCTCTGCTTATATACAGTTTAGACAAAAACTGGAGGTTCATGCTATAATTATGGGTGTTAGGTACATCATATGCTAGTTTAACATTCTTTGCACTTCTTATATTTGTGAAATCCATTGCACGGTGAAAGAGGGAGGGGGAGGGTTTACAATATATTTTCATGAAAATTATTTTAAAAATCACTAATTACAGTGCAGAAATTAAACGTTGTTTATCATCGGAAAAAATGTCTTTGCAACATGTGGCTAAATTGTATGACAATATCTTTGTTAGTTTTTATTTCTGTTAATTTTAAAAAAATACAACCCTTGTTCTGGGTTGGTCTCCCGCCTTAAGAAGTAAATTACAGTTTAAGAAAAGCAAGGACTAATTATTGAAATAAGTTTTTTACAAACCGTAAATTCAGCCACTAGGCATTATCAAACAATTAAATAAATAAAAACAGGTAGGGTAAAAACATTTTGTTTTTATACTTTGCTTACCTGGGCATGGCAATGATGTCCTCATTTATACTTTGCTCACCTGGGCATCCTTTATACTTTGCTCACCTGGACATCCTTTATACTTTGCTCACCTGGGCATGGCAATGATGTCCTCATTTATATGATATATATATATATATATATCCAGTTGTTGTTTGGATCATGTATATTTTTGGTTGTGTGTGTGCTAGTCAACATTTAGATCTAACAGTTTGATGTTCGCCAAATGACAATCAAGTGTCATCAAAATTCTGTTTTATCATTTCATATAATACTTACTAATAATTCTGTTGCACAATAATTTGCAATGACTGAAAATGATAGTATCATAATTGTTAATATATATATGTTGAGGACTTTCTTTCAGTTGTTAGAGTCCATATTTTAAATTTTCACTTTTACTGAGTGAGACTGTTTGTCTTCTATTGCAGCCGACAGCGTCACAAGAATATTGTTTGCATTATTGGTCTGTGTCTAGATGGGCGACTGCCATTTCTTCTCACAGAACATGTGATTGGAGAGTGTCTGAAAGACTTTCTGAAGGCTAATGGGACATTTTTGACTTGGCCTCAAAGAGTTCGGCTGGTATATTTGCCATATCTCTTGTATTAATTGATGCATAAATTTCATGGCATTAGGTTTATAAGATAGCTACTCATACAAACAGATTGTCTCTTGATACTAATTTAGCAGTTACTGATTGCAAGAACAGATGTAGACCTAGGACACAGTGGAAGGAGAGTGTCTATACCTTGTGTAGTCTTAGACCTGTCAGGCACTGCTTATGATGATTGTGAACGAATAGTTGTTTATACACTTCGTCTGGAATATATAACAATATATCAATTGCATATTAATAAGACAAAGGCAGAGGGAAATCCCCACGGATGATGCAGTGTTCATCATGCCTTTGGATCATCTAGACAAGATGTCTACCTCTATACACAATCAGACGGGAGATTATTTAATCTAGCATTATTATAAGCAGAAAGCAAGATAAGGAAAGTGGTAATCAGGGATATGCTGTTTACAGATGATGCCGCTTTGGTTAGACATACAGAAGTCCAAATTTGAATCTTTATGATACCATTTGCGATGGTCTGTACAAATCTTGGTCTCACAACGAGCTGTAGAAAAACAACTGTGATGTTTTAGACTGCAGACCCTTTCGGAAAAAAATCAGGGTTTTTTGGAGTATTTACTATCATTTGTCTATTCCGGGAAGTTTCCCCCTTTCAATTATTGGTGGGCCAATCCCACTGGCCCTTAATGACGAGCCGCCCTGGTTGTCTCCATGAATACAGGACAGAGAGATGTGTTGTCTCCATGAATTCAGGAAGGATCTACATTGGCAAAGCAATTTTGTGGAACATAATTTAGCACATTCATTAACCATGTAAATGTGTACATGACCCATTTCTACTGCTTTATATTCACTCCTGTGTAAGACTGACATGTTCCATCTTTGGTCTTTGTGGCTAAATGGTTAAGTTGTTGTCTTGCGTTCTAACGCTGGTGAGTTCAAATATAAATCATACCGTTGTGTTCCCAAGTTAATTTGTCCAGAGATCTCTATGATTGTTGGAAAGCTACGGAATTCATGGTGTGCACAATATTTCTGAATGACAAGCGTCGTAGGGGGTGAAACCAGGTACAATGCGTCATTCTTTCACCTTTAGAGTCTTTAATAATTGGTGTAATTGTAGGGAGGTGGGGGGTAACTATGGTGTCTTTTTGTTCTTGAACGTCCTGAAACTGCCTGCAAGGCATTGTCAGTATTTTAGAATTGTTTCTCTTTGCTTTTCCAGCTGGAGCGTGCTCACCGGTTAAGTCTTGATGTTGATAAGGATGATCAACAAGGCACTGTGTCCAACATTGGTCACATCTATTAGAGAACGTTTTCTACTAGAGGTTTATGTAGTATTACCTGTCCATAGTTTAACCACAGTCGACTTTGGAGGCCTGAATATTTGACGCTAGATTTTCTCTATTAACTAGAATGTTTCTACTAGAGATATGTAGCAGCATTTTACATTGATTTACCTTTCAAGAATGTTCAGTCGATTTAGTTGCAGACGTTTCCAATAATTTACCTTTCTTCTTCTTCTTCGATCGTTGTAGGCTTGTTTTTATCATTCTCTTTGTGATATATAAACAGCCAAACTTCAGAACGTAATGTACGTGCACCAACCTTCAGCACCTATTTGAGCACAGTTGCTTTTCCTTCGGTGGGATGTTCGATTTCAGCCAGCTATTGTGTGCGGATTCGCTTCCTCCGCTAGTCTTTGACTGTCCCCAGCCAAAACCCACAAGGCAGTGGGTTGCTATTTTCTTTCAGGGTAGCGACCCTTAGACCGCCTGCCCTCCCGGGCTTTTGAGCACCATTTACCCAACAAATCCGGTCGTTTTAATGAACACCTTGGTTTGTGTACGGTTTGCTCCGCTAGCATTTGATTGTCCCCAATAAACTACAAGGCAGCAGTAGTTCCCTGCGAGCGGAAACGCGCACTGGCTTGACCTCTGCTGGGCTTTCCAGTTCTGTACATTTGGGTGGGACGCACACCTTCTTGCCGTGCCGGCCTGCCCCTCGATGGGGCCCTCTATGACTTTGCCAGCGTGTGTGCTAGCCCTGCCCTGATGCCCTGTCACCATCGTCTTTTTCCGTGCTCACATTTTTCACCACACGTGGCGCTACCCTTGCACTTTAGTATGCGCGCTCGCTCTGCCATGGTGCCTACCCCACCATTTCCGTCAATTCCTAGTGGGCTGTCCGACTTCGAGTGGGCAAAACCGAGTTTACCCATGTTGCCCACGTGCAACTCAACTCATCACCCGGCATTCTCATCGGCTCAATAAATATGCAACAAGAGAGAGAATGCGTGGGCTCCGAATTTCGCACACGCGGGTCAACCTCCCTTCAATGGTTTTGATTCGAACCTTTGACCCATGTGGACCAACGCGCTGTCCAACTCATCTCCCGGCATTCTCATCGGCTCAAGAAACATGCAACAAGAGAGAGAATGCGTGGGCTCGATTTCCCGCTCCGCGAGGTTCCACCTGTGTCGTTCAAGCTTTTTCCTTCGACCGGGAGAGGTGAGCATTAATAGTCACTCTGGGAGTTCGCTCGTCTGTGTTGCGGGCGGATACCATCAAGCATGACTACCTTTGCATCTTTACTTGCCCCAGAGTAGCTCTCCCACAGCACCTGCCCTCTTGGCCAGACCGGAACTACCATCTGTTACCAGGGTCACCACGTAGAGGTGAGAGCAGGGAATTAGAGCCATCTCTCTAATACTGGCGCGCCCCTTCCTTGCGCATTTGACCCCCTTTACCTTTCAAGAATGTTCAGTCGATTTGTTATCATTTGTTAGATGAGAGCTATAGCAACACTTTACTCTAATGCTACAATATAGACACGTTACAATATAGTAATGCTACAATATAGACACATTACAATATAGTAATGCTACAATATAGTAATGCTACAATACAGACATGCTACAATACAGACATTCTACAATATAGTAATGCTACAATACAGACATGCTACAATACATACATGCTACAATACAGACATGCTACAATACAGACATGCTACAATACAGACATGCTACAAATACAGAAACGTTACAATATAGTAATGCTGCAGTACAGAAACGTTACGATATAGTAATGCTACAATACTGAAAGTTTACAATATAGTATGCTACAATATAGTAATGCAACAATACAGACATGCTACAATACAGACATTCTACAATATAGTAATGCTACAATACAGACATGCTACAATACAGAAACGTTACAATATAGTAATGCTGCAGTACAGAAACCAGTGGCTGGAAGTGAAAAGATGAAGTGATAAGAAAATGAAATCTGAAGTTGATACAACATATCAGTCTCAAAGTCCCTCAATAGATTTGTTGTTATGTTGTTATGTGTTGTTATGTTGTTATATGTTGTTATGTGTTATGTGTTATTATGTGAAACATGTCTATGTTTCAGCGGATTCTTCGACTGAGATTCTATGATAGAGTTACAAACACAGACCTGTGAATAAGAAACGGATAGGAACCCATGATGACCCAGGTTAAGGGGAGAAATGGCGATGAGTCAGGCATACCTTACGGAAGACACATTCGAGAGTCACTAGAATAAGTATTTGAGTGGAACACACAAGAAAAATGAAAAAGAGGACGCCCTAAACAGACCTGGAGATGGTCTTCTTGAGGAACTGAAGAGTGCTGGACTATCCTGGGAGACCATAAAGAAAACAGAGACCGATAATAGTGGCAAACAACTTTTGAGACCTTATGCTCCACGGGGAACAAGTAAGTAAGTAAGTAGACATGCTTCTAACAGTATTTGTTGACATATTTCAGTGCAGTCAAGTAACAGATGGAATGGCATTCCTACACTCAACTAAACCTCCTATCATTCATCGAGATCTCAGGTGTGGTAACCTATTTATATCAGACAATGACTTCGTCAAAGTAAGTTCTACCCGATACTGTATATTAACCTCTCCATCTATATTTTACGTTTTTCTTAGTGTTCATTCACAGTGTTTATCTTCCAGTCTACTGCAGATTTTCTTTGTATGAGGGCTTTGACCTCATGAAAAGACAGGGGCTGGTAAATTTGTTCTTTCGGCACTGCCCTCCTTAACTAAGTCATCAGCACTCTCATTGCATGCAATGACACAGTGAGATTGAATCCACTGCAAGTGAATTTCTGCTTTTTCTGAAAGCTTAGCAAGTTCCCTTTTTAGGTTCTGTTCTGTACTGTCAGCGAATTTAGCCCCCAGGGCTTGTATAACTGACAGTGAGTCTGTGAGAAATACCATCTTGCCTGCAGGTGCTTGCAGTTTATTCATGTGTTGTGCTACCATCAGAAGAGCTAAGAGTTCACACAAATGGCGGGGAGCAGGATGGAAGCTCATAAGGTGACAGCGCAGAACCCACCAGCGATTGGTAAATGCTCTGGTTGCAACCAACCAACCCCAGCTATGGGACAAATAGCAGTTGTCCACTCTCTCTCCCTTGAGGAGGACATCTTTTTTCTTGTCTTCTACTTCTATGACACTTTCCTAGAGGTATATGGGATTAAACTATAGTATCCAGGGAGCATACCCTGCATAAAAGCCTGGGTTGGTGAGCGCGGCGACAAAAAGCTGGTCACCTTTAGTAGGACGACTCCAGACAAACCCGGAAGACAGATCTCGTCAGCAGGGGACTGCAGCTGTCTAGATAACATACTTAAAAAAATATCAGAAACGGAATGTGTCAGCCATTATTGGACGGGGGAGAATCGAGACATATGAATGACTCAATACTCATGCGAAATGCTTCAATGTAACGTAAAGTTGACACATGTGTTACTGATGTCCTTTGTTTCAATGTAACGTAAAGTTGACACATGTGTTACGTATCTCCTGAATGTATTAGAAGTTGACCAAAACTGATGTATGCAATGATAGTAACAAACTCAAAGAGTATGCTTAGGTGAATTGATGTGAAAAAACTTTACAATGAATGAGTAAACATCATGAAACTGTCTTGGCCTTGGCAGGGGGGTAAGGAATATTATAGGCTGATACGATAGTTGAAACGGTATCCATTGTAAGTGGGAAAAGTATGGACAAGGCAGCCATCATAAATATCCTCTAGTTCACAAAATATGTAGAAACAGAATCAGTAACAATGAAAGGTCTGATAAAATTAGAGTTAAGTATGGCCAAGTACATTAGCACTGTGGTATGCTGGGTACAGTGGGAAAATATGCCACTTTTTGTACAGTATCACGTGGGTACAATGAGCTTGAGAACTGAGATGTCTGCATCATCTGAGAATGAAGCACGTATGAACTTATACAATGTGAGAGAATTTATATCAGAAAAATAGACCTGATTTCTTTTTTCAAAGCTACACATAATATATTTCATTTGATAATTCAATTTGTACCCACTGTTTTAGCCCATAAACCCTTTCCACCACGTCTTTCATTCTGTGCCTGCTGGTTTAGCTATTATCCTCCCCATCCCCCAGCTCATTTCATGTGTCTTTGTTAATATATATATATATATATATGTATGTATACTATTTGTCTTTGTTAATATATATATATATTTTCTTTGTCTTTGTCAATATATATATATATTCTCTTTGTCTTTGTTAATATATATATATATACATTCTCTTTGTCTTTGTTAATATATATATATATTCTCTTTGTCTTTGTTAATATATATATATATATATTCTCTTTGTCTTTGTTAATATATATATATATATATATATATATATATATATATATATATATATATATATTCTCTTTGTCTTTGTTATATATATATATATATATATATATTCTCTTTGTCTTTGTTAATATATATATATATTCTCTTTGTCTTTGTTAATATATATATATATATATTCTCTTTGTCTTTGTTAATATATATATATATATATATTCTCTTTGTCTTTGTTAATATATATATATATTCTCTTTGTCTTTGTTAATATATATATATATATATATATATATATATATATATATATATATATATATTCTCTTTGTCTTTGTTAATATATATATATATTCTCTTTGTCTTTGTTAATATATATATATACATATGTATTCTCTTTGTCTTTGTTAATATATATATATATATATATTCTCTTTGTCTTTGTTAATATATATATATATATATATATATATATATATATATATTCTCTTTGTCAATATATATATATATATTCTCTTTGTCTTTGTTAATATATATATATATATATTCTCTTTGTCTTTGTTAATATATATATATATATATTCTCTTTGTCTTTGTTAATATATATATATATTCTCTTTGTCTTTGTTAATATATATATATATATTCTCTTTGTCTTTAATTTTATTTCTATATAGCTCTATAGAGATGTGAAAACAGTTTTGGTAGTAAAACTTCATATGTTTTTTCAAAAATTGTGACAAGAGTGATGTTGTTTCAAAAGATTTTTAAAATGCGTCAATTTTGTCTGTATAATTGTGATAGAAATCGTCAAGACTGCGATAACCAATGAGAAATATCTTTACTATTAAGTAAGATATTAGTCAGTCATTTTATGAAAGCCTTACAGCTCGTCAATGAAGTTCGACTGCCTGAAAGTCAATGAACATTTTAGAAAGAAAGTGGACCAACTGATATGGTATTTACTGCAAGATAGTTACAAGAAAATTGCCAAGCATAACACATGTAAACAGGTTTTCAGTGACTTGGCAAAAGCTGTCAACGTGGTCAGTTGAAATGGCTTATGGTCGATCATAGTCAAAGATGGCTGGTCAAGGAAATTTATGATAATGTTGCAGCTATTGAGTGATGATACAAAAGTTTAAAGTTAGGTAAATGGTGAGCTATCTGTCGTTTCTTCGATACCTTTCCCATTTCATATGAAGTTAAACATGGGTGTGTGCTTGCAGCAACTCTTTTGGGTGTGTGCTTGCATCAACTCTGTTGGGTGTGTGCTTGCATCAACTCTGTTGGGTGTGTGCTTGCAGCAACTCTGTTGGGTGTGTGCTTGCATCAACTCTGTTGGGTGTGTGCTTGCATCAACTCTGTTGGGTGTGTGCTTGCATCAACTCTGTTGGGTGTGTGCTTGCATCAACTCTGTTGGGTGTGTGCTTGCAGCAACTCTGTTGGGTGTGTGCTTGCATCAACTCTGTTGGGTGTGTGCTTGCATCAACTCTGTTGGGTGTGTGCTTGCATCAACTCTGTTGGGTGTGTGCTTGCATCAACTCTGTTGGGTGTGTGCTTGCATCAAGTCTGTTGGGTGTGTGCTTGCATCAACTCTGTTGGGTGTGTGCTTGCATCAAGTCTGTTGGGTGTGTGCTTGCATCAACTCTGTTGGGTGTGTGCTTGCAGCAACTCTGTTGGGTGTGTGCTTGCAGCAACTCTGTTGGGTGTGTGCTTGCAGCAACTCTGTTAGGTGTGTGCTTGCAGCAACTCTGTTGGGTGTGTGCTTGCAGCAACTCTGTTGGGTGTGTGCTTGCAGCAACTCTGTTGGGTGTGTGCTTGCAACAACTCTGTTGGGTGTGTTATGTTCTAATAGATCTAGAGGTGGATACATGAGAGAATCAACATCAGATGGCATATTGATAGAAATGTTTTTTCATCTTTGATGGATTCATGCAAGACTCAAGGTCAAATAATACACCATGAGAGGTCTTCTGCGTGCTCAAAATTGTGCCCACAATACTGGCTCAGAGACTAATATTCAAAATTGTGCCCACAATACTGGCTCAGAGACTAATATTCAAAATTGTGCCCACAATACTGGCTCAGAGACTAATGTGCAAAATTGTGCCCACAATACTAGCTCAGAGACTAAAGTGGAAAATTGTGCCCACAATACTAGCTCAGAGACTAAAGTGCAAAATTGTGCCCCAATACTGGCTCAGAGACTAAAGTGCAAAATTGTGCCCACAATACTGGCTCAGAGACTAAAGTGCAAAATTGTGCCCACAATACTGGCTCAGAGACTAAAGTGCAAAATTGTGCCCTCATTCCTGGCTCAGAGACTAAAGTGCAAAATTGTGCCCACAATACTGGCTCAGAGACTAATGTGCAAAATTGTGCCCACATTACTGGCTCAGAGACTAAAGTGCAAAATTGTGCCCACATTACTGGCTCAGAGACTAATGTGCAAAATTGTGCCCACAATACTAGCTCAGAGACTAAAGTGCAAAATTGTGCCCACATTACTGGCTCAGAGACTAATGTGCAAAATTGTGGTGATATATATTAGGTATGTCTTATCTTTTTACTTGCCATCAGTACAAAGTAAACAAAGGTCATGTACCAATCAGCTACGGGAAAAAACTTGCACTGAATCCACAAAGATCAGTAAGAACTGGGAACACTTTCATTTACCTTGGTAACACACTATCACACTGTATCGATATTGATGATCAGGTAACACCAGGATATTCAAAACCAGAAGAACATTTTGAAAAATACTTTATCTCAACTGCTGTTCATCATACATATCAATCAAATCTGTAAAATAGCTAACACCAGTGATGTGAACAACCTTGGAGAATTCTTAAACAAAATAAATTTTTTTTGTGTGTCGATGATCAGGCAATCATATCAACAACAGAGAAACAGCTGCAGGAACACATTAATAGACTAGAGTTAACATGCAATGAATACAATATGAGAATAAACATTGACAACACCGAAGTAATGACATTCGCTAGAAAGGAAAATGCTAACAACACCTCCATCAACAAACATCAGCTAAAATCAAACTCAAAGACTAAGACTTCAAAGACCTAGTTATTTAAACTAGGGAGCATTTGTTCAGGAAGTAGAAGAATAACAAATCATTGTTCAGCACAGTCTTTCTCCCAACATTCTGCTATCAGTGCCAAACCTGGATGCTAATATCAAACGATAGAAGAAAGCTAGTCATGACAGAGATGTAGTGTCTAAGCAGAATGCTGGCAGTAACAAGAAGAGACCGATCTGACATGTAGTCAAAATTTCTACTTAATTAGGTGAACTTTTCTGTTATTTTAATCATTTTAAATTACAGGATAATATCTAATATCTGCATTGCTTGTCATAGTCTTCATTTTATTTATCTTTTCACAAGTTAAATGCTGCCCAACTTTTGATGATATGGACGATAGATAAGTCATCCGTTTTTCTTTGCATATCTTGGTTATTTAACAAAACCCTTCTTCGTTTTCTGCATTAATTAATCTCTTGGCTTACCTGACAGTCTCCAGATACAAAGAGATTTCTAGAATGGGCTTTTGTGTGTGCTTTGTACATGGTGTCTTTTAATACCTGTATTATTTATGTGGTCAACGACATGCGTGGGAAACCGTGTGTCCTGTATCCACTGTGTCTGTGTATCAGTGCCCTTTGAGGGGCCTTGTCTGTTGATAATCTGCTTGTGGCCAAACCATTTAATTTGTTGCTTTTTGATGAAATGTATATGCAGTTTTCGTGACAGTTAGTATCCATACATATTACATGTATGATCCATCTCCAGTGTCTATTTTGGATGATGGTGATTCTATTTTCTTGTTCACACTGTGCAAGCAGTACCCTAAACTACAGCGGAGATCAAATACAATATGTCTTTACTCGGTTTCAACAATCAACTAGTCACTTTGGTCACCATCAGTGCCCAATATCCACCATCATTCAAGTTTTTCATAATGCTTATTATTGTGGCTTGCAGTTCATAACGTCCCAGAAAAGTTCCATGTGTAGACAGTTAAAAACCTTTTTTTTAAATCAATGAAATTTAGAAAAATTGATATTTTCTTCTCAGTATGTTTCTCCAACATATGTATCAGGGTAATTAGTTGGTGCTAGTAAATGTGAAACATTGTTAGATGTTTAAGTCACTTGTGTGACTAGTTATGCTTCTTTGCAACATCTGCAATAAATTTGCCACTTTGCTGAACAATTTTTCACCTCAAGTTCCCAGATATGTCTACAAGCTTTGATGTCCATGTTATGTGTACAAGCTTTGATGTCCATGTTATGTGTACAAGCTTTGATGTCCATGTTATGTCTACAAGCTTTGATGTCCATGTTATGTGTACAAGCTTTGATGTCCATGTTATGTGTACACGCTTTGATGTCCATGTTATGTGTACAAGCTTTGATGTCCATGATATGTGTACAAGCTTTGATGTCCATGATATGTGTACAAGCTTTGATGTCCATGTTTCTAAACATAGTATGGGAATACCACAAGGTTTATTTCTATCAAGCTCAATGTAGTCAATGTTCATCAATCTGGGCTGGAGCAGACATTGACTTTTGCATATGACATCTTAATATATGGAGAACAGATGTCAGAATAACTAAACATGGCTGGGATCCCTGATAGAAACATCAAGTTTCCAACCACTCTAGAAGGTGAATCTTCTTTTCCTGATGCTGTGAGGCCAAACATGTTTAGAGAAACATCAAGTTTCCAACTGCTCCAGAAGGTGAATCTTTTTATCCTGATGCTGTGAGGCCAAATATGTTTAGAGAAACATCAAGTTTCCAACCGCTCTAGAAGGTGAATCTTCTATTCCTGATGCTGAGGCCAAACATGTTTAGAGAAACATCAAGTTTCCAACTGCTCCAGAAGGTGAATCTTCTCATCCTGATGATGTGAGGCCAAACATGTTTAGAGAAAAGACGGAAAGTAAGATATTGTTTCTATTAGAGAGAAAATAAAAGTGATGACCACCTGCACATGCATGACGACAGCCTTGGGCAAATGACCTTTATTTCTCTGTCCTATAAAATCTCTAAGTGTGCTCTACATAGTGAGAAGAAAGGGTTAGGACTGGATCATATAGACAAGAAATGATACCAGACATAATGAAAAGGTATATATGTTGTAGCGATCTTTGAATAATGTAAAAGTCAAGAATGATCAACCAATAGTCACCTCTGATGTGTAGTCTATTTAGCGGTGTGACAGACTGTGTTGTCTTGGGAAAACATTTAATTGCAGTCTACCTTTCAAACATCATGTTGAATGACGGAATCAGTGTTGCAAGCCTTGGTCTCCAAGTTCTCATGGTTATAGTAGCCGCATACCTCGAGCAGCAACTACTTGTCTTCCTATTCCATAACTGGTTATGTTATATTTTTGACTTGGCATTCTCACAATATCAGTGGCACTGTGGGACAACATTTGCTGGGGCCATTGTTGTGTCTGACTCTCAGTCGATGCTTTGGTATGTCCACAAAGGGCAGGCAGTTTGAGTGGATGCCATCTATAGCTAGAGGTTTCCAACTTTCAGATGTTTACGTGGATCTACTGTCTTGGACATGTGGGTGCTCATGACATCAAGAGAGTGGACATGATTACATGATCAGCATTTATTGTTGGGAGTTAGGATGGATAAAGGGGATGTTATTCAGTCCCTTTGCAACCACCAGTTGGATGAGGACCCTAACATTGATGTTGAATCTATTCGTTGATTTCAGAAGAAGTTTAGACACTAACATTGATGTTGATTTCAGAAGAAGTTTAGACACTAACATTGATGTTGATTTCAGAAGAAGTTTAGACACTAACATTGATGTTGATTTCAGAAGAAGTTTGGACATTAACATTGATGTTGAATGTATTCATTGATTTCAGAAGAAGTTTAGACACTAACATTGATGTTGATTTCAGAAGAAGTTTAGACATTACATGTTGTAGAAGTAGTACTGGATGTCCGTGGGGGAAAATTGAAGAATGTGTTTCACCAGCAAGCCACGGAAACCTTCAGTATGCATATCCTTTGACATCTGTTTTGGGATACTAAGCGCCTATGCGTCTGTCTGGAGCGCTATGACATCGATTCAGTAACCAATAACTATGCATTTCGTATGACAACAAGCAGCATGACAATGGAGGTACTGGCGGTGAATACAGCACTACTCTGGCTGGAGTCACAAAACTACACTCATGTGTGCATTCTGAGTGAATCATTTGAGTACGATCCGCAAGGTAGAGGCTGGTTCGGTTCGCAGGCAATGGACTGAATCACTACAAGCGACAACAATTTTCAGAATTACTCTTATCTTTGTTCCGGGACACATGGGTGTCGTTGGCAATGGGAGAGCAGACAGGCTGACTGGTTCTGCCGCCATTTCAGAGGCAATGGATAGAGCTAATATTTCGAACGCCCTCTTAGAGTGGCCGCAAAGAAGATTTTCATTTAAATCAATCAACGTCAACTACTAGATTGCGGGAGCTGGGTTTGCAGATTGGAGTAAAGAAAAGAACAGCATAACAGCTTATACGAGTAGGCTCATGAATCAAAATAGAACTGGTATGGTCAGTCGCTGGATGCTGTTGGAGATATTGCGAAGGAGATCGGAGCACATATGGACATGTCCGGAGTGCAATGAAGATATTCCAAACTGAAACTGAAACTGAAACTGAAACTGAACCAAGAACTATCAGTTTGTTTTGACTGTTATCAGTTTGTTATAGTTAACACTTTGTTCTAGCATTTATAAGCTGGTTCTGCTGTTGTTAATTTCTTCCAGCTGTTATCAGTTTATTCTGACTGCTATTAGTCTGCTATCAGTGTGCTCTCAGTTTGTTATGACTGCTATTAGTCTGCTATCAGTGTGCTCTCAGTTTGTTCTGACTGCTATTAGTCTGCTATCAGTGTGCTCTCAGTTTGTTCTGACTGCTATTAGTCTGCTATCAGTGTGCTCTCAGTTTGTTCTGACTGCTATTAGTCTGCTATCAGTGTGCTCTCAGTTTGTATTGAAAGTTATCAGTTGATTTTGTCTGTTTTTGTGACAGTTATTTTCATTATATTTCTTAAATCAGGTTGCAGATTATGGGCTGACTAAGTTACTCCAGCCAATGAGAGAACAGTGCCAGAATGATGACTGTTGCTGTAAGTTGTAACTTGTCTCATTCACCTGTTATTCACTCATTGTTTCTATTATTTCACACATTCACATGCTATTCACTCATTGTTCTATTATTGCACACATTCACCTGATATTCACTCATTGTTCTATTATTGCACACATTCACCAGTTATTCAATCATTGCTCTATTATTGCACACATTCATCTGTTATTCAATCATTGTTCTATTATTGCACACATTCACCTGATATTCACTCATTGTTCTATTATTGCACACATTCACCTGATATTCACTCATTGTTCTATTATTGCACACATTCATCTGATATTCACTCATTGTTTTGTTATTGCACACAATAATCAATCACTCAATCAATCATTCAATCAATCATTCAATCAATCATACATCAGTTTCTTGTGTGTTCAGATATCAGTTATTCATCATAGTCTCTTGTTACACTCATCTGCCATTTATTATTTGCCATACAAATCTGTCATTGCTTCCAGTCTTCTAGTTGTCCCTCTTATATCTTGAGCTTCCAGTCTTCTAGTTGTCCCTCTTATATCTTGAGCTTCCAGTCTTCTAGTTGTCCCTCTTATATCTTGAGCTTCCAGTCTCGTATTTGTTACACTGATCTCTCAAGATTTCCAGTCTCGTGTCTCATTCTCGATCATTCATATTTCAGATAATCGAGTCTGTTTTTAACATTGAGTGTGATGGTTAACTACTAGAGTAATATTGAAAATGAGAAGATATAATAACCATAAGTAGATTAGGAGTTTTATACAAGATTTTAGAAGATTACTTTGTAAATAGAATGCAAATTGGTGAGGATGACAAGGCTTAATAGTAAATCTTGTAGATGTGAGGTAAACTGATGAGGCTGAGAAAGACTTTCTTAATCTTTTATATATGAGGCAAACTGGTGAGGCTGACAAAGCTTAATAGTAAATCTAGTAGATACGAGGCAAACTGGTGAGGCTGACATGGGCTTTCGTAATCTTGTAGATATGAGAGACACTGGTGAGACTGACATGGACTTTCTTAATCGTGTAGATATGAGAAACACTGGTGAGACTGACATGGACTTTCTTAATCTTGTAGATATGAGAAACACTGGTGAGACTGACATGTTCTTAATCTTGTAGATATGAGAAACACTGGTGAGACTGACATGGACTTTCGTAATCTTGTAGATATGAGAAACACTGGTGAGACTGACATGGACTTTCTTAATCGTGTAGGTAGCAGACTTCTTCTTCTTTGAACAATCCATATCCACTCCTCTGTGTGATTTGTATGTGATCTGAGCCTAAGAGTGATTGCAGGTTATGCTAGTTATGCGCCTACAAGTAGACCAGCACATCTGATCTCTGCGGTGCTTTTTATTTACTGGGGTAGCTTCCTAGGTCCTACATCGGTCGCCTATTACCACATGTCCTGTAGGGGGCAGTGGTACTGTTCTTTGCTTCCCTTACGGGCCCGGGCACAATACAGGTGGTAGATCTGATGATAATATGTCTTTAACTTTTAATAAGAAATATTCTTCTCATGTTTGACCAGGTCAGAGACAATTTAGTGCATTCCCAGCCAAAATAAGATGGACTGCCCCAGAATTGCTTACCCATCCATGCACAAAGGAAGGACAGAGTAGTATAATTACAACAGCATGCGATGTCTACTCCTTTGCTTTGGTCATGTGGGAAATGGTTGTTTGCAAGGACCCTTTTGATGAGATCAGCAGAGATGCAGAGGTAAGTGATATCTGTCAGATGTCAGTTTTTCTCTTGTATCATAATCTAAGATTCTCTCCCAGATACAACTGTCTTTGTCTTGCTCGTCTGTGATTCTCTCCCAGATACGACTGTCTTTGTCTTGCTCGTCTGTAATTCTCTCCCAGATACAACTGTCTTTGTCTTGCTCGTCTGTGGACTTAACGTTTATTTTAGTATTAAATGTTAGCTAGAATTTCATGGCTGTGTCCGAAATATTTTATTTATCTATTTAAAAAAATTGCAGTTACAATTTTTCCTGCATTTATTTAGTTGTTTTTTTTTCCCTCTCTCTCGCGATCCCGGCCTAAACTGATGAACCAATTTTTATCATGAATTTTACCGTGTTTTTAAGGGACTCCGTTTCTCCGTACAGCTTCTCGCGAAGCTCTGTGTTATGGGGCCAGGCTTCTTTCCTTATATCTGCTATCAGTTGACAATCTTGCAGAACGTGTTCTGTCGTCATGTCCGCCTTTTTGCAGGGGCACAGGCTAGTTGTGCCAATTTTAAATTTGTGAAACATGTGGGCGCGGAGTTTGTTGTGGCCGGTACGGAGGCGAAGTATGGCAACTTGTTCACTACGAGACAGACCATAGTACCCGTCGCTGTTGTTGTGTTGAGGATGGTCTTTTGACCATTTGTCTCTGTAGTGCCAGCCGATGGTTGTTCTGGCTTCCTCATAACTTATCTCGAGATCAGTCTGAGGTAGTCGCCCGCCTTCTTTAGCTAACTTGTCGGCATCTTCATTTCCGCTTATATTGCAGTGTGATGGGATCCACTGAATGACGGTGCGTTTTAGTGTGTGCACTAATGCGTCGAGGGTCGCTTTGAGCTTATTGAGTTCTGTTTTGCCTGCGCTTTTGAGTGCCGTGATGACCGATAGAGCATCGGTGAATATCACGATCTTGTTGCGAGATGTGCCTCTTCTCTCTAGGATCATTTCGGCCGCTGTTCTTATTGCCTCTGCCCGGTAGTTATTTGAGGATTTTCCTGTCGGTAATCGCTTTAGTGACCGTCACTTTCTTTGAGAGTTTAAGCACTACTCCTCCTCCGCCGTCGCTGATTGCGTTCCTAGCCGATCCGTCAGTATAGATGTGTAACCACTTATTTTCAGGGTACTCTGTCTCTACGTATTTTTCTGTGGCCGCTCTTCTTTCGAAGTTTTCTTGCTGGCCTTTTTTTCAGTATGCCTGGATTGATTCCCTTGGTTCCGGCATTTTGGTTTTCCACGGCGGGCACTTATCGGTTGCCGGGATTGCTTTGGCTTTACAGTTTGCTAGGACCGGATGGTCTGCGATCAATGCTTTCGCGTTTTTTGCGAAGCTTGTTCTCTGTATTCTGCTCCTTCCGAATCCGTTCATTCTTTCGTACATAGGGTGGAAATTGAGCCGTTTAAGTTTTTCCGCCAACACCAAGACTTTTCTGTCCCTTCGATCTGCCATTGGTTGGATGCCTGTGATTGTTTCCATCGAATTGATAGGCGTGGACTTCATGGCTCCTGTGATAATGCGCATTGCACGGTTCTGACTATTGCTTACTTTGACAAATTGCTTGTTTGATGCACTGCTCCACGCTGCAATGCCATACTTCAGGACCGGTCGCACTCTTCCATAGTAGAGTGTTTTGAGGTCTCTGGTGTTTGCTCCCCACGTAGAGCCTGCGAGTTTGCGCATCATCGTGAGCCTGTGTCTCGCTTTTGCCATAGCATTTTCAATTTGAGGGTATAAAATTCAGTTTTCGGTCGAGTGTGACTCCAAGGTACGTTGGGGTCCTGCTTTCTGGAAGATCTTGCCCATTGACTCTAAGCTTAATTTTGTGATTCTGGTTGTTCTGTGAGAACACAGTGTAGGTTGTCTTAGAAGTGTTAATATTCATATTCCACTTTTTTTTCCACACTTCCAAGTTATTTAGTGTTGCCTGGAGTCGATTAGTTGCAATGGGCATTGACTCTTCCCTCGCCCATATTGTCAGGTCGTCGGCATACATTGCTGAGCGTATTCGCTTTGGTAGGCATGTTTCTATATCATTGACAAAGATTAGAAAGAGGGTTGGTGAGAGAACTCCTCCTTGGGGTACTCCTTGCTCCAATGTGACCTTCTTGCTAGTGTACCCCTGAACTTGAACCCTTGCTGTTCTGTTCTCTAGGTATCTATCAAGCCATTTGTGCATTCTTCCCTTAATACCGAGGGTGAGGAGTTTCAGTCTTAGCTCTTCCGTCCAGACTGTGTCAAACGCCTTCTCCATATCTACCAAAACTGCCAGTGTCTTTTTTTTTCTTGGAAACCATCCTCGATTACCTGGGCGATATAGGTTACTTGATCTTCTGTAGATCGGTGCTTCCGAAAGCTTCCCTGTTGTGTCATGAGAAGCCCTTTGCTTTCCAAGTGCCAAGATAGCCCTTTGTTCTCCATGCGTTTTATGAGTTTTTCCGTGCAGCTTAGGAGTCTTATTGGTCTGTAACTCGCCGGGTCGAGTTTATTTTTGCCTGGTTTAAAGATGGGTACCATGATCGCTTCCTTCCATTCTCGTGGTACTATGCCTGTTTTCCAGGACATATTTAGGACGGCCAGTAGAGCTGCCTTTGCTCTAGTACCCAAGTTTTTAAGCATCTCATTTGTGATCCCGTCCTTTCCGGGCGACTTTCTGAGCTTCAGCTCTCTTAAAGCCTCTTCCAACTCATTGCTGGGGAATGTATTCGTTAGGTGACTATCAGCTTTTCTTGGCTCGCCTTGGAGTGCTCTGGTTTTTCTCTTTGTGTCATCAACTTTTTATTTTGCTGTGCTTACTCTGCTGACTTCGGCATATTTTTGCATTAGAATATTTGCGGCTTCCCTTCCTGAGGACATCTTTTTATTTTGTTCCAGAACTATTGGGGGGCGGCTGGTGTTTTCGTCACTCAGCGCTTTAGCTAACTTCCACAATTTGTTGCCGTCCCTATCAAGGTTCAGGGATTCGGTTTTATCAACCCAACTCTTTCGCGCTGATCGTTTGACCTCTCGCTTGTATTTTGCTTCTGCCGCCTTGTAAGCAGTATTGGTCGTTACTGACTGCCTGCTCAGCCTCACTCCTTGCCAATTCAAGGTCGTTTTCAAGCTTCTGAACCTCTGCTGTCCAGTATGACTTGTAATCCTTCCGTGCGACTCTAGGAATGGTTTCCCGTGCCGCTTTCAGGATTGCTTGTGAGACTTCCCTTGCCACGGTTCGCATGTTTCTCTTTTCATGCATGATGATGCGTTCAACATTGGCATCTGTCAGTGCCCCGTACTGATTCCAATTTGCTTTTTTGTAGTTCCACCGTGGCAACCACATTTTGGGCTCGGGTACAAATTTTAGGTCTACATGTAGTTTGACGGGCCTATGGTCACTATTTCCGAGTTGCTTAGTGACCGTACGTAATGTTTTTGTGGAAAGGTCGCTTGTTGCGAAGGCCAAGTCGAGGGTGCTAGTCGTATGCTACCTTCTTGAGTAGAAGGTTGACGGATCGTCTGGGGCATTGATGAGGAACAGGTTGTTCTCTATCTCCCAATCTTCCACTTCTTCGCCTCTGCTGTTCGTTTCGAGGTAGCCCCATATTTCTGAGTGGCTATTGAAATCACCGACCACCATGCATGCTGTGTCGTTGATACTCATTTCGTCGAGTGACAGCGAGATGTCACTTGGGCAGTATAAGTTATACAGAAGAATCTGCATTTCGTCACATGTAATTAGGACCCCTACGATCTCTGCTGCACCGGCACTTCCTGTACTTGTTTTTGTTTGCTAGCTGGAATGCCGTTTCGAACTAGGGTGAGGACTCCACCCTTGTGCCCTTCTCGGTCTAGTCTGAAGGTTTGGTAACCTCTGATCTCGAATCTATGTTGGGCATTTAGATTGGTTTCTTGTATGCACGCAACATCAATTTCATCTTCTGCAAGTCTTATGGCGAGTGCTTGCTTTTTGTGCTGAATACCTTCGGCATTCCATTGCACAATGTTTAATCGCCGCTGGCCAGTACTTTGCCGTATTGAACCAGCAGCTTTTTCCCGTGGAACTCGCTCGATGCTTTGCCGAGTTGGAGGGCGGAGACCGTTGGTAGCAAAAAACGGGCCCCTTCGAGGCATGGGGCCTGGCACTCGTCCTGCCCGACGGATCTCCACAGGCGTAGCACCATATCGAGATTTCATATTAGACAAATTCATGATAAAATTTGGTCCATGCAGCCTTTACATGGGTAGCTACGTCCCAACTTTCTTGCCAATTGGAGCTCAGTTGCATATCCTTCGGCCGTGTATCCGATTTCAACAAACGTTTACGGGGTTCGCTCTCCGTTAGTCTTTGACTGTCTCCAGCCAAACCCACAAGGCAGCATGTTGCTATTTTCTTTCAGGGCAGTGACCCTTAGACGACCTGCACTCCCGGGCTCATGAGCGTCATCTGTCCAGCAATACATGTTTTGTTAATAGACTGCTTGGTTTGCCTACCGTCCAGTTTTGTTTACGGTTTACTCCGCTAGCCTTTGATTGTCCCCAACAAAAACTACAAGGCAGCAGTGGTTTCCTACGAAGAGAACAGTCTTGGGACGTTTTATGGACGCTCGGGTAGGCACTAGGCAATTTGCGTTGGCTCTGTCGTTTCCTTTGATCCGGGAAACCCTGGGCTGGGGCCCCGCACATCGTATTGTATTGGTCGTTTCATTCGACGCTGTCAGCGCAACTTTAGATTTTGCCCTCGCCGTTTATCACCCGTCCTGATATTTCCGGGGATGTTAATTGCGTGAACAATCGTACTCTGCCCGGCTGTCTCAGGGAGGGCAGTTTCGTAAGGCGCTAGAACGTAACTTTGTGTTTTCGCTCTGCCAACTTTACCCAGTATCATAGTCTGCGCTCGACCGACCACATATACGGAGTTTTATCGCAATCTTCCCTTGTGCCACCGTCACCTCATGTACCACATTTACCGTGCATCGGGAGTGCAACGGCAAGCTGCCCATTTTGCGCTCATGGCTCTGAGTTTCGCCGCTCAGAATGCACTTCTCATCCCTTTGCTTGCAGTCTTTCACATCTGCTGGGTGGCTGATACGACCAACATGTTCACACATCTGCCGTTTCATGTACCGTGCCTCGGGATTGCTCCAACACTCAGTTTGACTCGTGCCCATGGCACCGAGTTTCACTTCATGTCTCGGCTTACTTGGGATGCACATCTTCCTTAAATTTGGTCATTTAATCCGGGGGAGTTGGTGTTTTGTTCACGGACTGATTTAATGAGCCATTTTGCATCACATCGCGACCGAGCACCTTCGATATACGGACACACACATACCCCAAGTAAGACAGCGCGAGCGAGCGAGTCTTAATAGCAGACGCTACCTTGCCCCTTATTCGCTGGGAGCCTCGTTCGCTTCGTCGCGTGAAGAAGCGGAGAGCACTCTCAGTCGTTAGAGACTGCATGCAATTGGTTAATTTATTTGTTTGATTTTCTTTCAATAAAAAATTTCGTATTATTTTTACATGCATGTCTCACGGTCTTAAATTAGATCTACAGACTGTTGTAGTCTTAAATTAGATCTACAGACTGTTGTAGTCTTAAATTATATCTACATACTGTTGTAGTCTTAAATTAGATCTACATACTGTTGTAGTCTTAAATTAGATCTACAGACTGTTGTAGTCTTAAATTAGATCTACAGACTGTTGTAGTCTTAAATTAGATCTACATACTGTTGTAGTCTTAAATTAGATCTACATACTGTTGTAGTCTTAAATTAGATCTACATACTGTTGTAGTCTTAAATTAGATCTACAGACTGTTATAGTCTTAAATTAGATCTACAGACTGTTGTAGTCTTAAATTAGATCTACATACTGTTGTAGTCTTAAATTAGATCTACAAACTGTTGTAGTCTTAAATTAGATCTACAAACTGTCACCTGGAGTGATAGAAATTGATAGTTTGCTGGACAGACTTACTTCAATGCGAATTTTGCACATAATATTTGATTTCAATGTGAATGTTGCAGATAATATTTGATTTATATGTGAATGTTGCACATAATATTTGATTTCAATGTGAATGTTGCAGAAACTATTTGATTTCAGTGTGAATTTTGCACATAATATTTGATTTCAATTTGAATGTTGCACATAATATTTGATTTCAGTGTGAATGTTGCACATACTATTTGATTTCAATGTGAATGTTGCATATAATATTTGGTTTCAATGTGAATGTTGCAGATACTATTTGGTTTAAATGTGAATGTTGCACATAATATTTGATTTCAATGTGCATGTTGCACATAATATTTGATTTCAATGTGAATGTTGAAGGAAAAACGTTGATTTTGGTGTGAATTTTGCACATACTATTTGATTTCAATGTGAATGTTGCACATGATATTTGATTTCAATGTGAATGTTGCACATAATATTTGATTTCAATGTGAATGTTGCACATGATATTTGATTTCAATGTTCGTTCTAAAGTAGTGGGGCAGTGCTAAATAGTCAGGATGTCGCTATTAAGCAGCACTTAGTACAAATCTGGATATTCTCAATGATGATTACCTAACAAGAATGTTATCCTAGACAGAAAATATCAATATATTCTCAATGATGATTACCTAACAAGAATGTTATCCTAGACAGAAGATATAAATATATTCTCAATGATGATTACCTAACAAGAATGTTATCCTAGACAGAAGATATCAATATATTCTCAATGATGATTACCTAACAAGAATGTTATCCTAGACAGAAGATATCAATATATTCTCAATGGTGATTACCTAACAAGAATGTTATCCTAGACAGAAGATATCAATATATTCTCAATGATGATTACCTAACAAGAATGTTATCCTAGACAGAAGATATCAATATATTCTCATTAATGACAATCCTTCTACAACAGAACATCGGGAAAGAAGGCAAGAGGAAGACCATGGAAAAGATGGTTAGATGGCGTAGCAGAATCCTGTGAAAGAGCAAAGATAACAATTACACAAGCCACCAGAACAGCGCAAGACAAAACAGAAAACCACAACACTGGGCAACAACCCGGTAGCAGTGTGACGACAAAAGAAGAAGAAGAAGAAGAAGATGACAATCCAACATGATTGCTGCCCTGGATAGGAGATACCAATTATATAATAGATCCGACACTTATCTCTCCGTTAGCGGACTGTTTATGTCTGAGGGAATATGCTAGAATCACAGGAGAGTAACCATATGCCCTATCTTAGCATCCAAGCAATGAGAGCTCTAATTCCATCACAGGAAACCTTAACAACTTTTAGATATGCATTGTGGGACCATGACCATAACAACCCCCATTCATATCCTGTGCCAGTGTTTTCAAATGAAAACAACCAGAACATCCTTCATCCAATCTTCTGGTGCAACATGCCAGTCAAAAAAATGTGACTCAACTAGGACATGGTAGACAAGATGTGGCAGTAAGCTTTAAGTAGGACGTGGTAGACAAGATGTGGCAGTAAGCTTTAAGTAGGACGTGGTAGACAAGATGTGGCAGTAAGCTTTAACTAGGACGTGGTAGACAAGATGTGACAGTAAGCTTTAACTAGGACGTGGTAGACAAGATGTGGCAGTAAGCTTTAAGTAGGACGTGGTAGACAAGATGTAACAGTAAGCTTTAACTAGGACGTGGTAGACAAGATGTGACAGTAAGCTTTAAGTAGGACGTGGTAGACAAGATGTGGCAGTAAGCTTTAAGTAGGACGTGGTAGACAAGATGTGGCAGTAAGCTTTAAGTAGGACGTGGTAGACAAGATGTGGCAGTAAGCTTTAAGATGAAGAACTGCACATTTTTGTTAGAAAGAGGAGATGAATTTTGTCCGACTTAGTTCAATTCTCCTGATTGAAATTCTCACAAATTGGACAAATCCGGAATACTTGCTCCATTCTGCAACGACATGTCGAGTTCAATGTCTCCATGCTCACTATATTTAAGTGATGTTGGTTTGCATAACTCTCTCTGCCCTGTAAAGAGCACCAACTTTCTTGTCAATGTTTCAATGTCTGATTCTGTTTCGATATATGTGCAACAGAAGGCTTCTCTGATGATATGTGCAACAGAAGGCTTCTCTGATGATATGTGCAACAGAAGGCTTCTCTGATGATATGTGCAACAGAAGGCTTCTCTGATGATATGTGCAACAGAAGGCTTCTCTGATGATATGTGCAACAGAGGGCTTCTCTGATGATATGTGCAACAGAGGGCTTCTCTGATGATATGTGCAACAGAGGGCTTCTCTGATGATATGTGTAACAGAAGGCTTCTCTGATGACTGCTTCTCTGATGACTGCTTCTCTGATGATAGGTGCAACAGAAGGATTCTCTGATGATATGTGCAACAGAGGGCTTCTCTGATGATATGTGCAACAGAAGGCTTCTCTGATGATATGTGCAACAGAAGGCTTCTCTGATGACTGCTTCTCTGATGATATGTGCAACAGAGGGCTTCTCTGATGATATGTGCAACAGAAGGCTTCTCTGATGATATGTGCAACAGAAGGCTTCTCTGATGACTGCTTCTCTGATGACTGCTTCTCTGATGATATGTGCAACAGAGGGCTTCTCTGATGATATGTGCAACAGAAGGCTTCTCTGATGATATGTGTAACAGAAGGCTTCACTGATGATATGTGCAACAGAGGGCTTCTCTGATGATATGTGTAACAGAAGGCTTCTCTGATGACTGCTTCTCTGATGACTGCTTCTCTGATGACTGCTTCTCTGATGACTGCTTTGTCCGTACTTCTCAAACTTGCAATGGATGTCTTTCCAACTTTTTAAATCTGCCCTTTCATTTCCCTTCACTATTGATGCATGTCTTGGCATGTAAAACCACCAGCACTGTTTCCTCCAACAAGAATTTTGAAGGATGTTCACTCATTAAGTGCCAAACTCCTTTGCAGACTTACAACGTTTGTTTCTATTGCAATTTTGTTTTGTTTGACCAGCGACAAAATCACTCAAGAGACAACAGCAATTATCATTGTTATGCTTGAAGTGATTGTGCTGAATACATAGCTTTCCTTCTGTGCTGTTATTCCGTTCACCTGTCCTATATAATTGTCCATCCAAATTTCACTCTCCGATTCAATGAATCATCAGTATAAAAATAAGTCACCTGGGCAGGTTTCTGATAATTGAGTTCTGTATCTCTGCATCTGTAGCTGTCTGGGGCTATTCCCTGCAGCACCTACCCAAGAATATTATCACTTCCATTATGTATCTCTGCATCTGTAGCTGTCTGGGGCTATTCCCTGCAGCACCTTACCCAAGAATACTATCAGTTCCATATGTTCCCCCAACACTGGAGTATCATTCCATTCATTGCAATGGCTGATATGATCCATTGAACAGATCTGAGAGACAGATCTACTTGTACCATCCAAGACCTTGTCATCTTCAGCCTTCGAAAGCCTTCATCTGGGTGATCTCATATCTTTTAGATATGTGTGGAAAATAAAGCGAATATTGCATAGCTTTGCACAAAGTATCTCTTGTGCATCTGGGGAACAATCCTGTATCCTCATTCTGCAACCTATCCTGCCTCTTCAATTGGTATTTGCCAATACTCAGGAGGCGCAATGCCAAGCTAACTGCTGAGAGCACCAGTCCCTGATACAGAAAGAGCAACAAATCAGCAACCACCATAATCCTAAGTGCTACCAATTCCTTTTCTGCCTTGATGATAATGAGTATCAACAGGATTTCAATATGAGATGTTTCTATCAAAACTAATATACAGATATTGATGTTCTTATGTCATTTCAATATGGTATTTAGCAAGAGCTGTGACCCCACTTATGTCTTTCAATATGGTATTTAGCAAGAACTGTGACTCCACATATGTCATTTCAATTTGGTATTTAGCAAGAGCTGTGACCCCACATATGTCATTTCAATATGGTATTTAGCAAGAACTGTGACCCCACATATGTCATTTCAATTTGGTATTTAACAAGCATTGTGACCCCACATATGTCATTTCAATATGGTATTTAGCAAGAACTATGGCCCCCCCATATGGCATTTCAATATGGTATTTAACAAGAACTATGCCCCCACATATGTCATTTCAATATGGTATTTAACAAGAACTATGCCCCCACATATGTCATTTCAATATGGTATTTAACAAGAACTATGCCCCCACATATGTCATTTCAATATGGTATTTAGCAAGCACTGTGACCCCACATATGTCATTTCAATATGGTATTTAGCAAGAGCTGTGACCCCACATATGTCATTTCAATATGGTATTTAGCAAGCACTGTGCCCCCACATATGTCATTTCAATATGGTATTTAACAAGAACTGTGACCCCACATATGTCATTTCAATATGGTATTTAGCAAGCACTGTGACCCCACATATGTCATTTCAATATGGCATTTAGCAAGCACTGTGCCCCCCACATATGTCATTTCAATATGGTATTTAGCAAGAACTGTGACCCCACTTATGTCATTTCAAAATGGTATTAAGCAAGCACTGTGACCCCACATGTCATTTCAATATGGTATTTAGCAAGCACTGTGCCCCCCACATATGTCATTTCAATATGGTATTTAGCAAGCACTGTGCCCCCACATATGTCATTTCAATTTGGTATTTAGCAAGCACTGTGACCCCACATATGTCATTTCAATATGGTATTTAGCAAGCACTGTGCCCCCCACATATGTCATTTCAATTTGGTATTTAGCAAGCACTGTGCCCCCCACTAATGTCCTTTCAATATGGTATTTAGCAAGCACTGTGACCCCACATGTGTCATTTCAATATGGTATTTAGCAAGCACTGTGCCCCCCACATATGTCAATTCAATATGGTATTTAGCAAGAACTGTGACCCCCACTTATGTCCTTTCAATATGGTATTTAGCAAGCACTGTGATCCCCACTAATGTCCTTTCAATATGGTATTTAGCAAGCACTGTGACCCCACTAATGTCCTTTCAATATGGTATTTAGCAAGCACTGTGACCCCACATGTGTCATTTCAATATGGTATTTAGCAAGCACTGTGCCCCCCACATATGTCATTTCAATATGGTATTTAGCAAGAACTTGACCACATATGTCATTTCAATATGGTATTTAACAAGAACTATGCCCCACATGTGTCCTTTCAATATGGTATTTGCAAGAACTGTGACCCCACATATGTTGATAAACTTACAGTATTTTTTTCAACATCTTTAATAAGTTCTGACCTCCTAGTCATCCTTTCCTCTCCTTCCTTTTCCCAGTATTATGCCTTTATCTATGTCAACAAGTATGATCTATGTGAACAAGTATGATCTATGTCAACAAGTATGCCCTATGTCAACAAGTATGATCTGTCAACAAGTATGATCTGTCAACAAGTATGATCTATGTCAACAAGTATGATCTATATCAACAAGTATGATCTATGTCAACAAGTATGATCTATGTCAACAAGTGTAATCTATGTCAACAAGTATGATCTGTCAACAAGTATGATCTATGTCAACAAGTATGATCTATGTCAACAAGTATGATCTGTCAACAAGTATGATCTATGTCAACAAGTATGATCTGTCAACAAGTGTAATCTATGTCAACAAGTATGATCTGTCAACAAGTATGAGCTATGTCACAAGTATGATCTGTCAACAAGTATGAGCTATGTCAACAAGTATGATCTGTCAACAAGTATGATCTATGTCAACAAGTATGATCTATGTCAACAAGTATGATCTATGTCAACAAGTATGATCTATGTCAACAAGTATGATCTATGTCAACAAGTATGATCTAATGTCAACAAGTATGATGTGTCAACAAGTATGAGCTATGTCAACAAGTATGATCTGTCAACAAGTATGAGCTACGTCAACAAGTATGATCTGTCAACAAGTATGATCTATGTCAACAAGTATGATCTATGTCAACAAGTATGACCTATGTCAACAAGTATGATCTATGTCAACAAGTATGATCTGTCAACAAGTAAGATCTATGTCAACAAGTATGCCCTATGTCAACAAGTATACCCTATGTCAACAAGTATGATCTATATCAACAAATATGATCTATGTCAACAAGTTTGATCTATGTTAACAAGTATGATCTATGTCAACAAGTATGATCTATGTGAACAAGTATGATCTATGTCAACAAGTATGATCTGTCAACAAGTATGATCTATGTCAACAAGTATGATCTATGTCAACAGGTATGAGCTATGTCAACAAGTATGATCTATGTCAACAAGTATGATCTACGTCAACAAGTATGATCTATGTCAACAAGTATGATCTACGTGAACAAGTATGCGATATGTCAAAGAATATTATCTATGTCAACAAGTATGAGCTATGTCAACAAGTATGATCTATGTCAACAAGTATGATCTATGTCAACAAATATGAGCTATGTCAACAAGTATGCCCTATATCAACAAGTATGAGCTATGTCAACAAGTATGATCTATGTCAAAGAGTATGAGCTATGTCAACAAGTATGATCTACGTCAAGAAGTATGATCTACGTCAACAAGTATGATCTATGTCAACAAGTATGATCTAGTCAACAGTATAGCTGTGTCAAGAATATATCTAGTCAACAAGTATGAGGCTATGTCAACAAGTATGATCTATGTCAACAATGTGATCTATGTCAACAAGTATGAACTATGTCAACAAGTATGCCTATGTCAACACGTAGACTATGTCAATGTATATCTAGTCAAAGTATGATCATGTCACAAGTATGATCTAATCAACAAAGTAGATTATGTAGATCCTGAATATACAGTTTATCAGAAGTAATAACTATGTCAAAAGTATGTTGCTATGTCAACTAAGTATGATCTTCAAAAGTAGATCTATGTAACAATATGAACTATTCACAAGTATAGCTATGTCAATATAAGATCTAGGTCCGTGATATCAGTCTCATCAATGAAGTAACTATCAACTAGAGTTTTCAATGTAACTTGATGAATAACAACAAAGTAGATATATGTAGATCGCTGAATATACAGTTTATCACTTGAAGTAACAAAAGCTAAAGTATGTTTGCAATGTAATCTTGAAGTAACTTCAACTAAAGTAGGTTTGCAATGTAATCTTAAGTAACTTAATAAGTGAGATCGCTGAATATACAGTTTATCACTTGAAGTAACTTCAACTAAAGTAGGTTTGCAATGTAATCTTGAAGTAACAACAACATAGAATATAGATCTGATACAGTTATCATTGAAGTAACAACAACTAAAGTATGTTTGCAATGCAATCTTGAAGTAACTTCAACTAAAGTAGTATATGTAGATCTGAATATACAGTTTATACTTGAAGTAACAACTAACTAAAGTATGTTTGCAATGTAATCTTGAAGTAACACAACTAAAGTATTTTGCAATGTAATCTTGAAGTAACAACAACTAAAGATGTTTGCAATGCAATCTTGAAGTAACTCAACTAAAGTATGTTTGGATGTAATCTTGAAGTAACTAACTAAAATATGTTTGCAATGTAATCTTGAAATAACTTCAACTAAAGTATGTTTGCAATGTAATCTTGAAGTAACTTCAACTAAAGTATGTTTGCGATGTAATCTTGAAGTAACAACAACTAAAGTATGTTTGCAATGTAATCTTGAAGTAACTTCAACTAAAGTATGTTTATGATGTAATCTTGAAGTAACTTCAACTAAAGTAGGTTTGCAATGTAATCTTGAAGTAACTTCAACTAAAGTATGTTTGCAATGTAATCTTGAAGTAACTTGAACTAAAGTATGTTTGCAATGTAATCTTGAAGTAACTTGAACTAAAGTATGTTTGCAATGTAATCTTAAAGTAACTTCAACTAAAGTATGTTTGCAATGTAATCTTGAAGTAACTTCAACTAAAGTATGTTTGCGACGTAATCTTAAAGTAACTTCAACTAAAGTATGTTTGCAATGTAATCTTGAAGTAACTTCAACTAAAGTATGTTTGCAATGCAATCTTGAAGTAACTTCAACTAAAGTATGTTTGCAATGTAATCTTGAAGTAACTTCAACTAAAGTATGTTTGCAATGCAATCTTGATGTAACTTGAACTAAAGTATGTTTGCAATGTAATCTTGAAGTAACTTCAACTAAAGTATGTTTGCAATGTAATCTTGAAGTAACTTCAACTAAAGTATGTTTGCAATGTAATCTTGAAGTAACTTCAACTAAAGTATGTTTGCAATGTAATCTTGAAGTAACTTCAACTACAGTATGTTTGCAATGTAATCTTGAAGTAACTTCAACTAAAGTATGTTTGCAATGTAATCTTGAAGTAACAACAACTAAAATATGTTTGCGATGTAATCTTGATGGTTTGACCTCCTATATGAATTTGTTATTTACTTTCTGTCACTTTCACTCAGGTGATTGAAATTGTAAAAAATGGTGGCCGTCCAGACATACCACTATCTGATGAAATGATGCCACAGTTCAAAGACCTAATGAAGTCATGCTGGGATCAGCGACCTGGCAATAGACCACCATTTAAACAGGTAGAATTTGTTAATCCATCATCATCAACTCAAGTTTGCTTTAGATTCATGGATATCGTGAGCATCCAGTTTTATTGATCAAAACCTTATCCATCCTGTCAGTAGAACTATCTTTAGTCAGTGAGGTCTTTTTTTCAACTGGAACTTTTTAGTATTTATATTTGCAGTTTACACTGAATTTCTGATAGAATTAGTATTACTTTATGCTAGAGAAGTATTCATTTCAGAATTTCAATCAAATATCACATATTAAACATTAATAGTAATAAGAATGACCAAATAGTGGTGACAAGAGACCAGACATTTTGACAGTTGTAAAAGAATTTCTCAGATAATGGTAGCAAGATAATATACATGTGACCAGCTATAGGACTACTAGTTTATGTCAATTTGTCCATTCATCTAATTCTACTTGGTAAAGCTACAGACTAGATTTTGTTATCTATTGCATACACTTCTATTAATCTGATTTTACTTGGTAAAGCTTCAGACTAGATGTTGTTATCTATTGCACACTTTTCCAAGCTGGAAATCATCACGATATTGATGTCATCGGTTGACCTGTTAGGGCTCCAGAGTCACACATAAGACACAGTCTTTCACGTATAGCTTCAAGGACAAAATACCTAGATAGATAAAATGTCTGGTAGTTATTGTTTTAGAGATGTTTGCTCCTAAATAAAATGTCTGGTAGTTATTGTTTTAGAAATGTTTGCTCCTAGATAAAATGTCTGGTAGTTATTGTTTTAGAGATGTTTGTCCAGATAAAATGTCTGGTAGTTATTGTTTTAGAGATGTTTGCTCCTAGATAAAATGTCTGGTAGTTATTGTTTTAGAGATGTTTGCTCCTAGATAAAATGTCTGGTAGTTATTGTTTTAGAGATGTTTGCTCCCAGATAAAATGTCTGGTAGTTATTGTTTTAGAGATGTTTGCTCCTAGATAAAATGTCTGGTAGTTATTGTTTTAGAGATGTTTGCTCCCAGATAAAATGTCTGGTAGTTATTGTTTTAGAGATGTTTGCTCCTAGATAAAATGTCTGGTAGTTATTGTTTTAGAGATGTTTGCTCCTAGATAAAATGTCTGGTAGTTATTGTTTTAGAGATGTTTGCTCCTAGATAAAATGTCTGGTAGTTATTGTTTTAGAGATGTTTGCTCCCAGATAAAATGTCTGGTAGTTATTGTTTTAGAGATGTTTGCTCCTAGATAAAATGTCTGGTAGTTATTGTTTTAGAGATGTTTGCTCCTAGATAAAATGTCTGGTAGTTATTGTTTTAGAGATGTTTGCTCCTAGATAAAATGTCTGGTAGTTATTGTTTTAGAGATGTTTGCTCCCAGATAAAATGTCTGGTAGTTATTGTTTTAGAGATGTTTGCTCCTAGATAAAATGTCTGGTAGTTATTGTTTTAGAGATGTTTGCTCCTAGATAAAATGTCTGGTAGTTATTGTTTTAGAGATGTTTGCTCCTAGATAAAATGTCTGGTAGTTATTGTTTTAGAGATGTTTGCTCCCAGATAAAATGTCTGGTAGTTATTGTTTTAGAGATGTTTGCTCTCAGATAAAATGTCTGGTAGTTATTGTTTTAGAGATGTTTGCTCCTAGATAAAATGTCTGGTAGTTATTGTTTTAGAGATGTTTGCTCCCAGATAAAATTTCTGGTAGTTATTGTTTTAGAGATGTTTGTCTCAGACAAAATGTCTGGTAGTTATTGTTTTAGAGATGTTTGCTCCTAGATAAAATTTCTGGTAGTTATTGTTTTAGAGATGTTTGCTCTCAGATAAAATGTCTGGTAGTTATTGTTTTAGAGATGTTTGCTCCTAGATAAAATGTCTGGTAGTTATTGTTTTAGAGATGTTTGTCTAGATAAAATGTCTGGTAGTTATTGTTTTAGAGATGTTTGCTCCTAGATAAAATGTCTGGTAGTTATTGTTTTAGAGATGTTTGTCTAGATAAAATGTCTGGTAGTTATTGTTTTAGAGATGTTTGCTCCTAGATAAAATGTCTGGTAGTTATTGTTTTAGAGATGTTTGCTCTCAGATAAAATGTCTGGTAGTTATTGTTTTAGAGATGTTTGCTCCTAGATAAAATGTCTGGTAGTTATTGTTTTAGAGATGTTTGCTCCTAGATAAAATGTCTGGTAGTTATTGTTTTAGAGATGTTTGCTCCTAGATAAAATGTCTGGTAGTTATTGTTTTAGAGATGTTTGCTCTCAGATAAAATGTCTGGTAGTTATTGTTTTAGAGATGTTTGCTCCTAGATAAAATGTCTGGTAGTTATTGTTTTAGAGATGTTTGCTCTCAGATAAAATGTCTGGTAGTTATTGTTTTAGAGATGTTTGCTCTCAGATAAAATGTCTGGTAGTTATTGTTTTAGAGATGTTTGCTCTCAGATAAAATGTCTGGTAGTTATTGTTTTAGAGATGTTTGTCCAGATAAAATGTCTGGTAGTTATTGTTTAGAGATGTTTGCTCCAGAATAAGAAACATGAGAAGAAATCGTTGAGTTTCTGTTTGAGACATGCTGACGTCTGTGACCTATTCTCTAGGTGGCTGTTAGACTGAAAGAAGTGGTAGGACCAGCAAGATCTCATCAAAAGCATGTAACCAGCAACAAACAGCGTCTACAGAAACAACAGGACCAGAAACAGCTGGCACCAGTTTAGCTCACTGAATCTGTGATCTATTCTTAGACCCAGTTTTTATGTAGTATAAATAAATATATATCATTAACTATAGAATATTCTTTGAAAAAATTGCCATTAAAAAAAACCAATACATGTGGTTGACATTTTCATAACTTTGTTGTGTTTATATTTGAGATATATTGTTGTGTGTATGTTGCTGACCATTTATCTCAACACTTGTCTACCTGTACATTAAATGGTCGTTATAGCAGCAGTGCATGTCTGATATATTTCCTTGGTAAGTTGGCAAAGTTGACAAGATGTCTCTGCAAAACCGAGGGACTCAACTGGCAATGATTTCTGCTTTTATTATTTTATCACACTCACAAGCCCCTGCTTTGAAAGGTCTATAACGACAGTTTTGCAATGGGAAATTATTTCATGTCTTGATTCTTTAATCTTCAGGGGCATACCTGGATCTACTTTTCTGGTCATGAAATTGCAATAAGACAAGCATGCATCAAAAGTAGCATAGTTGAAGTAAGATGAATAATTAGTACATAACCCAGTCTCTCAGTGACTGTCTATTGCATGAGCACACGGCAGTTGATGACATATCTATACAGAGTTAAACTAGAAAGAAGCAGAAACCATCAGCATTTTATCCTGTATCATCTGCTAGGAAGACTGAGCACCTATATGTCATTCCAAAGTGATATAATGTCATTTCATTAACCAATAACCAATTCTTCTTTCCAGGTTGGTAGTCCAAAACTTGTTATAGTCAATTGATTGTCTTCACCATACCCAACACTTACTGGTTCACTATAAGTCACCATAATTGTGAACCGTTAGATTCCTGTTTACTTTTACAGTGAAAGTTTTTTTGTTGAACTTTCCCGTCATCACCTCTAATGAATTTTGCCTTCCAGTATCTTCTGTAGCAGACCTTCATGTTTCTTGTTTGGTCTGAGTCTGTACAGTCTACATTGTACTATTAATATTGACACATGACAGGAGTCTGTGAGATGGCATTGTTGGCAGCAATTTACTGATATCTGTTCACCTTCTGAGACCATACTAATAAATTCATACAATGTAAAAAACCCCATATTTTTATCATGTAAAACAAGTCTAACATTTAACTGTCAACAAGGCACTGTTAGCTGCTTAGTGGGTAATACCTTATACTTGCAGTGAGTTTGCAATATCACTTATTTGCTGAGGTTTATCACTAAGCATAATATGTCTCAAAGTTATGAGACTGATCAAGAATATGTACTGGCAACAAAGCGCAGCCATAAACTAGAGAATAAGATTGGAATCTATCAGGCGATACAATTAGAAGTACGACAAGTGCGTACTCTCACCAGACCTGTTTAACCTATACAGTGAAAACATCATGCGACATATAGAAGAAAAGGCAGGAATAACAGTCGGTGGACAAAACATGAACAATCTTAGATACGCTGATGACACAATTCTCATGGCTACAAATGAACAAGATCTACAAGACTTGATAGACATATTAGTGAGAAAAAGTAAAAAGAAAGGATTAAGCATGAATATAAAGAAAACAGAGGTTATGGTTGTCTCCAAGAAACAGAAAACACCAAAATGTAATATCAAAATAAATAACACAACACTGAAAGAAGTCCATCGATTCAAGTATCTAGGAACATTCCTAACATCAGATGGAAGATGTACAACAGAGATTAGGAGTAGAATAAGCTCAAACGAAAGCAGCTTTTATGAAAATGAAAACACACTATGCGAGAACTCACTACCAATGACATTGCGAAAACCAGTACTCCAGTGCTATATTGAACCAATACTTATGTACGGCAGTGAATCATGGACAATGAACAAACAAATAATACGATCAATGGAAGCCACAGAGATGTGGTTTTACAGAAGAATGCTGAAAATTCCATGGACAGCGAAGAAAACAAATGCAGTGGTTTTAAATTAGGCCTGCACACAAAGAAACCTTATCAAAAGAATAAGAATCCGACAATCAAAGTTCTTCGGGCATATAATGCGAAGAGAAGGTTTAGAATATTTGGTGACTACAGGCAAAATTCAGGGAAGGAGAGATCGTGGAAGACAGAGGAAGAAGATGTTGGATGCCCTGACAGCATGGTTCGACAAAATATCGACATCAGAACTGATTACATGCACCAAGCAAAGAGAGTTGTGGAGAGACATGATCGCCTACGCCGGGAGGCACGGCCATGATTGATTAAATAATATGACTGTTCTCTCCAACTAGACTGTTTTCAAGCAATTCTGTGATTTTTGTTGCATCATTTGCATTATCAAGAAATTGCTTTACATTTTGTGTTTAAATATATGATCATAGTGTACTTAAATATGCCATCTAAATCAACTCGTCATTGAACAGATTTGGATAAGAATTTGGATTCAGAATTCAAATCCAATGTCAGTGAATTTGGGGTGACTTTTATCCAACCTTCTACAAGTGCTAGCAATTAGCTCCAATTAAAAATGAAGGTAAGGTGATAATTCAAAAAATCATAAAAAATAAACTAATAAACTTAGGACATTGAGACTTATTGTTCATATGAAATTTTCCTTTTAGATATGGAAATAGGATTAGGGTTATGGTTGGGTTAAATGAAAATAAAAATAAAAAAACAAACTTGGGGAAAGGGGGATTTTTGGTTAAAAGTGAAAGGGATTTAAATGGAATTAAATTTTTAAAATTTGAAAGTTTTAAAGTTTAAATTTTTTAAAAAAGTTTTATATTTTAGAATTTTAAAAAAGGGGTTTTTGGGGGGTTGAGGGATTTTATTGGGGAAGGGTTTTGAATTTTTATATGTTAAAAGGGGTTCAGAGGTTTTAAATTTTAGGGTGTCGAAGGGTTTTTAAAGTCTTGGGGGATTAAGGATTTAAAGGGTTTTAAGTTTGAGGGTTTTAAAAATTTAAAAATTTTAAAAGTTTTTTTTTAAGGGGTTTTTTGGGTTTTAAAAAGTTTAAGAAGGGTTTTTGGGGGTTGAAGGGTGTTTATTGGTGAAGGGTTTGAGGGTTTTTTAGGGATTAGAAGGGGTTTTAGAGGGTTTTAAGTTTTAAAATTCGAAAAGGGTTTTGGTCTTGAGAGGAAATTAAAAAATATAAAAGTTTTAAAAGGGGGTTTTAAAAATTTTTAAAGGGGTTTATATTTTTAAAATTTAAAATTTTTTAAGGGGGTTTGGGGGTTTAGGGTGTTGAGGTGTTTAAAAGGGGTTGTGGGGTGTTTAAATTTATGATTTTTAAGTGTTGAGGGGTTTGGGTTAGTTAAAATTGGGTTAGGGTTAGGGGTTAGTTAAAGTTGGGGTCAAAGGTTAAAAAATTAGTTGGGGGGAAAAAAAAAATAAATTAAAATAAATTGTAAAAAATTAAATTAAAGGGAATTAAATTAGGGTTAATTTAAAATTAAATTAAAAAAAGTTTGAAAAATATTTAAATAGTATTTTAGTTTTTAAAAAATTTGAAAAAATTTGAAGATTTAATGGGGTTTTTAAAAATTTGTTTTAAGGGGTTTTTATATTTAGAAGTTTAAAGTTTTAAAGTTTGAGAGGATGTTTATTTGGTAGAGGGGGTTGGGGTGTGTTTATAGGGGTTTTGAAGTGTTAGAAAAGGGGTTTTAATGTTTTTAAGTTAAAAACTTTTAAGGGCTTAAATATTAAAGGGTTTAAAAGGGGGTTTTTAAAGGGGGTTTAAAGTTTTAAAATTTAAAAGGGGTTTTATAGGGTTTTAATTTTTAAATTTTTAAAAGGGGGTTTTAAATTTTATTTTTTTGATTTAAAATTTTTAAAGGGGGTTGAGGGGTTTTTTAGGTGTTGATTTTTAGAGGGGGTTTTGGGGGTTTAAATGGGTTTTTGGTTGTTTGGGTTTTAGGTTTTTGGTTGGGGAGATTAGGGTTGGGAATTATATTAAAGTTAGGGTTAAAGGGGGGGTTAGGGTTAAGGGGTTGGTTGGGTTAAAATAGGGGTTAAAAGGGGGGAGTTAGGGTTAAGGTTAAAAAAATTTGTTAGGGTTAAAGTTAGGTAAGTTAGGGTTAGGTTGAAGGTTTGAAGGGGTTTTTAAAAAGGGTTTTTTTTTTTAAAAATGTTAGTGTTTTAGAGATTTTGGGTTTTAGAGGGGTTTTTTTTAGAAAAGGGGTTTTTTGGTTTTAAAGTTTAAAGGTATTTAAAATGTTAAAAAGGGTTTTAGGGAAGGGGTTTGAATGTTTTATAGGGTTTAAAATTTCCCGAAGGGTTTTTGGAGTTTTAGGATGTGAAGGGTGTTTAGAAAGGGGGAGTGTTGGATGTTAAAGGGTTTTAGAGGTTTAAACATTATAGAAATTTTTTAGTGTCTAGAAAATGTTGGGGTTTTAGAAAATTTGATGTTTTAGTTTAAAATGTTTTTTAGTATTTGAGGTATTTAGGTTTGGGTTTTAGAAGGGGTTTTGGGTTTTTAGATTTGTATGTTGTTTAGAGTTTGAGGGTTAAATTATTAAAAAATTATTAAAATTAAATTAAATTAAAATAAAATTAAATTAAAAATTAAAATTAAAATAAAAAAAAAATTTGAAAAGTTTAAAAATTTAAATAGTATTATAATTTTTTAAAATTTAAAATTTTAAAGATTTAAAGTTTTAAGGTTTAGTTTTTAAATTTTTTTTTTAGAAATTTAAAAAGTTTTAAAAGGGGGTTTTAAGATGTTTTTTGGGGAAGGGTTTGAGAAAGTTTTATAGTTTAAAAGGGATTCAGAAATTTTGAGTTTTAGAAGGGGTCGAAGGGTTTTTAAGGGGCTTAGTATTAAAGGGTGTTAAAGGTTTGAAATTTAAAGATTTAATTTTTTATGGGGTCTAGAGGGGGAGGGGTTTTAGAAAATTTGTGGTTTTAGGGGGTTAAATGTGTTTTTTGTATGTTGAGGTGATTTTAGGTTTGAGGGTTTTAAAAGGGGTTTGGTGTTTTGATGGTGTATTTGGGGTTTGGGGTT